>JARYGA010061373.1:45263-94889 GCA_030545235.1 Helianthus tuberosus | reverse complement strand
CTAGGTTAGTCAAATTACTAGCACTATAACAAAAACAAACTAACATCCATTCGCATCATCACATACTCATATCACAGTCTATCTTTCTTTCTTCCATTGAACGGGTCATTACTTACTATCTCCAACGAGATAATACTTAGCATCCGATAATCCGAATGAACATAATGCATCATAAACTTCATTCTAAACCCATTCATGACGGATTTAACAGTTAGACTTCATTCATACATCACTTTTCAAAACACGGTTACTTCATAGCCAACCGTCTATAGCATAACCTTCTTCATTATTACATTCTCTTACGACCCGTTCGACACGGGTTAGGCTATTCACTAATCGTCATACACGACTATCATAGTTGCGATTTTAATATAATTATGACAACTAAGAAGTAAAGCTTGTATGCATTAAACAACATACCTCGATCTTGTGAGCTGTCCGACCTCCTAGCACTTGAACCTTCTTCTTTTACGCCTACATCAACACATGCATTCATTTAGCCCGACCAAATACCATTCCATCCTTTTATACACTTTTATCATACAACATCTTGATCATAATTTAACAAAATTCACCCACTTGTTCATTTAGGCATTTTATCGAACACTTGGCGTGCTTCGCATTTATAGGACATTTAATTACATGTTTCTTTACATAATAATCTACAAGTTCATAACAATCAAACAAGTTAATGCGATCTCTCATCCTACATCATTCATCTATGTTCCATTTATCACCACGAGCTAAATCACGGTTTCTAATCCAAAATCTTAACTCATAGATATACATATCACAACATTACTCATGATCTAGTAAAAACCCATTTCCTAAAGTTCATACTTTCAAGAAATTCGACTTACCACTTTGTTAGTCACACCTTGGTGACCGAGAATCTGAGTTCCTACGATCGTTCAGGCTTGAAATCACCTCCCAATCAGTGGAATTAGTGAACTAGGGTTAGTGTGTTCTTGTCTCTTCTCCTGGATAAACTTCACGCACACACTAGAAGTGTCTAGTGTGTGTGTGTTGGTTAACTTATCTAGTCTTTCTTTTAAGTGTTCAAGTTTAGTCCCTCATGTCCTATCGTTTATTTATTTTTAACCCCATAATTCATTTCATGACTTATTTTAAATACAATAATTAGATTACATATTTTTGGGGCGTTACAGTGGCTGAAAACCCACAAGTTTTCTCTCTCTCGTTCGATTTCTCTGGACCTTTCTTTCTCTTTCGATTTCTCTGGTACTCTCTCTCACGGCTCTCACTCTCTCTCTAGGCTTTGCAGGTTGTAAGTGTTGTGTAGAGAGAAGGGAAAGTCATGGAGGCTAGGGTTTTGATTTGGGGAGGAGAAAATGAGATCTGTGATTTTAGAAAGAGGGAATTGAGAGAGTTTGAGATGAGATTGTGATTTTGAAATGGATATGAAGAGAGAGAAAGATCATGCATTAAAGAGAGATGATATGATTGGACAGTGGAAAGAGAAGGAATTACTTCCAAAAATACCCTTCCAGTTGGCTAATGTGTATTATAACATTTCTTTTAAATCTAATTGTTACCAAAATTATGAGAGCCATTGATCAAGTTAGATGAAACATAATCAATGGATGACAATGGGTTTGCAAAGTTTTCTAAGAAAGATAGAGTTTCTTATTTAGCCAAGCCCTATATATATCTATATATCTATATATATAATCTATCTATTATACTAAATGAATTCTCTTAGACCACATGGGCTATTCTTAGCCAATCATTTTGATGATGTGGACACCCTCTTAAGCCAGAGAATTCCTCTTGAGCGCCAAACTCTTTCTCTTATTTTCCTTGATTCACGCGGCTTCTCAAACACGGTTTCATAATACGTCCTCTCTCTTCAATCAATCCTTAAACCCTAATTTCAATTTCATACATCTCTGCCTGTTCCGTCGCTGATTATCTTCAAATCAAGGTTAGGTTACCGATGAAAGCTATTAATCATGTTTTATTTGTTATTCGAATCGGAACAGATATGCGATTTCTGTTCGTTCACATCGTTCCTTATCTTCTTGGTTTGCGTTTGATCACAACAGGTTTTGTGTCGATTTATCTCTAAAATTAAGGTCAACTTCTCTTTAAATTAAGTTTAATTTTGTTAATTATAGCGATTTTAGAGCCAATTCAATTCGGAATCATGTTGTTATGATCGCCACTGCGTTTTGGTATTGTCAATGTTTTATTGATTAGGATAATTTTGGTTTCTCTTTTGAGTTTCGGCGATACTAGGGTTTTAGATCTACGATTTAGGTTATCAAATCTACGATTATGGATTTTAGAAACAAAAATCGTTCTAGGGTTTCGATTTTTATTTGAATGTAGCTGTTATTTAATTGATGTTAGCTCTTTCCCCATCATATATATACACTGATTTCTAATTTCTATACATATAGTATGTCTCTGTATTCGGTCTAGGGCCTTTATAAACTACATTGGTGAAAATGGAAATTGGCTTTGGCAAAGTTGATTGCTATACTATAGGGCCTTCTATTCAGGTGCGTTTGGATTACGTGCATTACAATTTCAATGTTACAATTGGGTTTTTTCGATTGGGGATTTAATGATTTTAGGGTTTTAACAGGTTTAATGAACACATTTGTGTTTGTTTGTGAATCTCATACCAGGGTTTTAACAGGTTTAATCAGTAAACTACTTATTGCCGATTAATCTCAACGTTTACAACACTGGCTATAATTTAAGTTATTGGATCTCTATTTTAATTTAAAAATTGAAGATAATTGTGTGATCGTTTTGATGTACTTTATAGTCGATTTCAGAACCATCAGTTTAAATTTACTTAGGTTATGTGTGATGTAGCCAGATAAAGCTTGGACTGGAATATCTTTATTAGGGGTGACTTTTGAAGTATGAAGTTCCGAGGGGTTTCTTGCATCTTACTCTGTTGGGTTTCAGGAGTTGATTAAACATCTTCAGGTATTTAGATTTTGTTTCACTTTTATAGTTTGCTTAACATTCGTGTGTATAGTTTGTTGAACACGTCGCTTAGATATAAAGGTAGTTTGCGCTTTTGTTATCTAAGGTGATTGCATTTGTACTTGGTGCTTCTGTGGTACCTTTAGATTAATCGTGTGAATTAGCACATTCTGTTCTTTATCATTTTTGATTGTTCATCTTTCATAAAGGTTAGGGTTTCATAGTGATACTAAAATTGGGATGACAATTGACAAAAAAGATACATGTTTGGGTTTATTTTCTACCAGTTTTGTCTGTTTTTTTTAACTCAATTGTATGTTATTTTGAATTTTATTTAGTAAGTAATGTTAAAGCAGGGGAAATGAGTAACTTCACTAACTTGCAACTAGGTATCTATCAATGATTTGTGGTATGTAAAGAATAATTTAGTCATGCATTTCAATTTTTTCTTACCCGTTTCACTGTTGACTGTTTCAAAGTAAAACAAATTTTTATCATGTTTTTTATTGAAAAAAATCTTTGAATTAAAGATAAAGGTTTTTTTAATAGTTTAGATGTTAATTCTCTTAATCAGAAATCTTTGTCTGTTTTGCTTTTAATTTAGGGTTTTCTGTCGCTGATTGTGACATTGGTGTTCGTTTGCTGCACGGATCGCTTTAAATTAAAGGTAACCTACAATTTCGTTATCTAAAGTTGTTGCCTTTTTAATTTGTGGTTCCCTGGTCTAGCGAATTAGATTGTTGGCTCTTAATTTGCTCCATCTTTGTAAATTGTTATTGTAATGTTCTATCAGTTCATTCGTATTTTCTTATTGTGCAGTCTGTTTTGGTAACACATTGCAATGTGTATGGAAGACCAGCTCTGGATATTACAGTTCAAAAGGTCTTTTGGTTTTCCAGTTTTAATGTGTGTCGAGCGCCTCATTGTTTAGACTCATTATCGTTAGACGGATTGTATAGATTGCGGTCGCATAGTGTGTCGAGCGCCTCATTGTTTAGACTCATTAAGCTTATCATCAACAAGCCAACAACTGTTCTGAAACTATTGATCGACTGTCCTGATTCTCTTTTCAGGTAACAATCTACTTATGCTTGAAACATGTGAAAACCGAAACTGTTATACTTGATGGTAAAGAAAATTCCGGCCACCTAAGATGTTTTTTTTTATGAATAACATGACTTTAAATCTGAATAGGACACAATGTTATTGGCACTATTGAATTGCATTAAGATTAAGTTTGATTCAACTTATTCTTTTGATTGAAATCTTTAAACCATAGTAGCAAACACCAGTAAATGGCATGAGTTTGACACAGCAAAACACGAAATAAAGCCTGACCAATTGAGCAACCTGTTTGCAACAATCGTCATTAATTTTGGGTGGTTTGGCTAGCTGATGATGGAACAAGATGTAAGCTTTAAGTTAGCGTTTTAATGCATTTGTGGAGTAAAATATATTCATTTATTATCCGACAAATGGCATAAAGTTGCATAAAGTTATTATCTGTTTAAGTTATATGTAACTGGCTTTCCGGCGACTATCTCAACACTTTGGCTTTTTATTAAATAGACATAAACCTGTATCTAAGTTGCATGATCTGTTGATATTTCTTTATCTAAGTTTAATTATGCTACCTTTACGTGTTGTTTTTTATTAAATAGACATAAACCTGTATCTAGGTTGCATGATCTGTTGATATTTCTTTATCTAAGTTTAATTACGCTACCTTTACGTGTTGTCTCTGTTAGGAATTAACTCCCCAAAACACATTTACTTTAGAAAAGAAACAAAAGATTACCTACCCTCATAAAGAATAGTTATTCATTTTCTGTGCTCCAACTTTCTTGATTCTCCCCCCTTTTCCTTCCTGTATTTAACTCTTAAAACCATCCTCTAGACTTTTTTTCAACCTACAAAGTTGGATTTTTTTGCACAACCATTTGGGGGCTTATCAAAGATTATACCAATCTATAAATATTGTTAAATTGTATTCCATTTTCACATTAATCTCATGACTTTAGTTTTTTTATTATATAAGAGAAGAGGACTATAAGTTGCTACTTATGAGTGTTCTGTTGACATGCACATAACCTGTTTGTTAAAATGCCAAAGTAAGTTTTAGGCGATACTCCTTTCTTGAAGTTTAGTGGTGGAAACCTTTGTAAGTAACTGTATGATGTTTAAATTGATTGGTGTACTAGAAATCTGGGCAGCGAGAATCATTGTTTTATGAGTTTTAACTATATCATAGACAATAGAGAAGTGGCCCATGTGGTGCTGGGCTTCTAGCTAGATATGGAAAAGATAAAGCTAAAAAAAGAACACTTTAGTGTTTTGTTGGATTATGCGTTCTATGTTATGTGCATGTGTTATGATATGTGAAAACTTTGTATAAACCAAAATTTATTTAAGATAAATTATTAAGACACTAATATAGAGAGAGAAAGCTATAGATGTTGGGATTGTTTTTATAAATTATAAGTTGCCAGAACACTACTTGATACAAATACATCTTGATAAAGAAGGCCACATGCTTAGTTTTGGGTAGTGTTGGACTGTTGATGTTGGCTTACATTGGGTTCTAGAGAAATATTTATTAGCAGGTCAAAGATTGGTTTAATGAGCTGTAGGTTAATTATGTACGACTCAGAATGGGCTGAGTAGAAATATGTGCGGGTTAGAATTGGCTGAGCTTAATTATGTACGGGTCAAAATGAGTTGTGTTCTTTTTTATCATTACCATTTTATCAACGCCTCTAATAGATGATCACAGGGGTTTGATGAATTAAAGAGGAGCACTTTTTATAGCTCGCACGTTCCATCTTCTATTTGTTTACAAGTTTTTCGCGATTCCAACGCTAATTTTTGCATACAAGTTGTATAGGTGTTAGCATATTTAATTTTTCTGAATGGGTTTGCAACATTAAGGTGCAGATTAAAAGACATATTATTTGTTTATTTTTTGATTAAGTGTTCGATAAAAGTCATGAGCTTTATACTCATGCAATTGTATGCTTTCATGACAAATTAAAAATAAAAGTGTTCTATTGTGACTTATGTTTTCATTGTATGATTGTTTTCGTGGGTTCTAATTTAGCAGGGACTGAAATAAAGGGTGGGTTAATTATTAATACAGTGGGTCGCAATAACGTAAGCGTTTTTACAATTTACATTGTATAGAGGATGTGAATCAACTGAAATATAGGGGTGGGTTGAATATTAATACAATAGATCATAACCTGTCAAACGGGTTATCACAATTTACATTGTTTAGAGGTTGTGAATCAGGCACATAAGAGTCAAAACGGGTCGGGTTTTAAATTCTTCATTTTTTCACTTATTGTGCTGGTCGTGTCTGGTTAGGTTTGGTTGACTTTAGATCAGACAACAAGTTGAATATCGTTCATAAGAGGTAGCATTTTGCACTTTCTTCAAACAGTTATTAACAAGTCAATCTGCTACCCGGATTCTTAAGTCAATTGCAAATCAAATTGCATAAGGTAAGACATAATTGCTTTCCACAAATTTTATTTAGAGATTTATAAATTGTCAATCGCTTCAACATCATATGATGTTAAGGATGCTGAAAATAGAATACATGGCATGTTGGCATCTAAAGCTACAACTTATCTTTCCCAATATATCCTCCATATTGCAAATCGGTGACATAGTTGATGGCACATAATGTAGATTATCCATTGATCTGTATTGAAGATATTTTATTTTTGAATTGCGTGTATCTATCTCTATTTTATTAGGAAATAACTATTTAAGGTGTTGGACGTTCATTGTTTTAGGATGGTTTTTTTTCTTTAATAAAAGTTCTTATCAACTACACTGAGTTTAAAGTCTATCTGGTCATTTGATTGCTAATCATTTTGTGGTTTTTTTTTTCTTTAATAAAAGTTCTTATCAACTACACTGAGTTGATAGTCTATCTGGTCATTTGATTGCTAATCATTTTGCATGAGTAGTAATAATAGTAGTAGTAAATTACAGATAACATAAATAGTATGAAAATAAATACTCTAAATTTTGTTAAATTTTGCAAGTAATAAACTTTAAGTAACAGACGATTCATCAAATTTATATTTATGATGAGGTTAAATTCTAAATATATAATGTAACAAGTTGCATGAAATATGTTCCTTTATGTTCTTGAAACGAGTTTTTAGGTCCCATGTGTTACTCAATTCGTGTTTTGCCGGGATATCAGAGATTCTTTCATTTCAAAATATCATGTACGGACTTATAAATTATATAATTAGCATTGTGTAACCCGTGTAGCACACGGGTACTTAACTATATATAATTAGCATGGGCTGAACTTGAAGCGATAACACGAAGGTATATTTTTGTCGTAGTGGGCCTTCGGGCGGCCTTTCGATACTGGGCTTGGGCTAATCATTTATGTATAATTTTTTTTTTATTTTAGTATCATTTTTATACGTTTATATTGAAAGTTTTTTCATTACAAAGTTCATTTCAATGCCAGTAGATATTATATGTTTGTGTTAAGCCACCCGCGAAACTCGCGGGTTCCTAGACTATATTTCTTATATACCAAAAACCAGATATGATGATGGTGACCTTTGCTGGAGATGGCGATGGAGACTTTGACGGAGAGAGAGATCAGAGTTGAGGTGGGTATCATGTTGGTTAAAAACGTTTTTTTATATATATATTTACACATACAAACCATAACTATTGCATCTATTTAAAAGGAAAACAAACTAATTTTTGTGTACTGTTTATAAAGGATTTGTCATTAAGTTGGGAGTTCTTTTGCAGCATTCAGGCTCTCATAAAGATTAGAGGCAGCTTAATGTTTATAAAGGATAACCTTGATGGGGTTTATCTTATATTCCAGGTATAATGCCGATGATCTTGAGGGGGAGCTAATAATAAAAAAAATCTTTACAAAGACATCCTGGGCCTTCATTTTCTCTAATGATGTCATCCTTTGGATCACTCACCTTTGTATGCAAGACATCAAGATATACACTTATCATGTTTGTAATTATCACTTTTCGTTACATGTAATATGTAATTAGTTATTATAAGAAGCATTTTACAGATATATTATTTGTATTATTCTTTTATTTACATATTATTATAAATTATTTAATGTGTATCGTCGTGTTTGCTTTAACATTTGTCTCACTTTTGAAGTTTGTATGAGAAACAATGTACACTACTAAGGGCTACTAAGGACTACTTCATTCTCACTTTTCGCAATTTACTATTATTTTATTTTGCAGGCTCAACATATGTGATGTCTGACGTCGTCAGTTATTTTGAGAAAGATCAATGACTTGCTGCTGCTACTGGAGTGTAAGTAGTTAGTAGTTATCTCAATTATGCAGTGAATTTTTTTTTCAGTTTTACATTGGGGGTGACAATTTTTGCGGATTGGGTAACAACCTAAAACAAGTACTTTCTTAGTAGGAGTGAAAACGGGTCGATCGGGTTTGGCTGACCGTCAAGAAGATATTTGTTTTCCAATTTTTAAGAGTAAAATATAAATAAGTTTAGGTGTTGAATATGATTACGGGAGATTTATAATTTTATTGTTTTTTACAAACTTATAATTCTTTTAATAATCAACACTGGAAGTTGTATGTGGAAAAAGATTTTGGGAAAAAAATTGATCTGTTTGACCTATTCTCTTTTTAGTTAAAATTTTGACTCGACCCATTTGAGATATAAGAATACTGAAATTAACCCATTCACAAACAGTGAAGCAGACATATCGAAAATACCCTCTCTATTTTACGTCATGCTAACTTGCTTCTTTCTTTAGGCTAAGAAATGGCATGTCCTTGAGTTCTTGATAAGTTTCTAAGATCCTTATCAGGTAATAATTGACTTCACCGCGTTATCTAACTATTTATTTGATTATTGTTTTTATATGATGTTGAGGACGTGATATGCTTCTTTATGAAATTGATACAAGCAATTTTGTTGAGTTTGTCCGTTGAATTTGATTATCTTAATTGCAAATTGTAACGGGTCAAAGCATCCCACATATCGGTTAAAAATTAGAGGCTTATGCACCTGAAAGAGGTTCACGGAGGTTCAACTTTTGAGACACCATGTTGAGATTTGTCTACATAATTTTAATCTTTTGAATGTATAACAATTTGATGGTTTTTTATGTGATTTTTTTGGTCTTGAAGATTTGGGATTCTATTTATCTAGGATTATGTGTCACGGCGTATTGCTTTATCATGGACATCACAAAAAAAAGACTAAAAGCTTGCAATGCTTTGGAGTTGCTGATGACCAGGTGGCTTTGACTTTTCCTCTTTTTTGTTATTTTATTCTAATCTATTTACAGAGCATCATTCAAGCTTTGCTCTATAAAGGGTGGAGAGCAAATCGGACAGACTTCCAAAACCGCACGAAGAAAAAGGTTTATCTGGGAAGGTTGGACGTCCTTTAAGGTTTAATGAGAATGAATTGTAAATATCTTTCTGTTTCTGTTCTAGGGGAGGCCTTTCCGTTTTGGCTTGCTGTACTATGGATTTGGTGACGGGTTTGTAAAAAGAGTTACCTTATATAATTTATACTTTAAACCTTAAAGGTTGTTTTATGGCCTAAATATAGTGAATAGTTAGAGTAACTTTCCGTTGAAGGGTTGGAGGTGCCACCCGTGTAACATAGGAAAATTAAGTTCTTTAATATTTCAACGTATATAAAATTATAATTTTTACGGACTTAGTTTTCCTGTTTAGCCACCCGTGTAATGTAACACACGAGTATTTAGACTAATTTTCGATAAGTAATTAAATTAGTAATTAAACGTTTTGGGTTGAAAGTGGTTGAAACTGCATTAAACACATAAATCTGAAAGGCAGCCATTGTAACGGGTTGAATGGGTTGAAAGTGGCTGAAAGTATGTTTTTAATGCAAACGCCCTTTTTCATTGTTTAATTCAAAGATATAGATGATCATTGTAAATATATTGTTTCTGAAATCATACATATTGAAAGAATTGTTTTGCAGATATCAGCCCACATTGTCAGCTAATCAGATGAAAGTGGCAACTGAGTTTGAGTATCAAGGAGGTATGTCTTTCTAGGCATCTGTTTATCAACTTGAAACATGACTTTCATTTCAAGCATTAATGATGAAGAGTGCACGTGTAGCTAAGGAAGTCGATCACAAGGTATTACTTCTTTGTTCTGTGTGTAGTGATTTGTGTACCCTTCGGATTTGGTTTGGGTAAAAAGGAAACTGGGTTGATTTGGGTAAAGATGAAATTTCATTTGGGTGTTTTTGGGTCCGCTAAATTAAACAATGGCTCAATTTGGGTCTACTAAAACGGATCAATACGGGCTATTCTTAGAAAACCCGCTAACTTAAAACGGGTTCAAATGGGTTTGCACTACCCATGACCCATTTTGACACGACTCATTCACGAGTCCATCTTGGCCAGAACCTGTTTTGACCCAAAACAATTTGGAAACCTTTTAAAACGGACTGTTTTAACCTGTTGGCTGACCTGACCCGACCTGACCTGACCTGACCCGACCTGACCTGTTGGTTGAGTTGAGCTATACTTGCTTCACCCCTGCAAAAGAACAATTAATCCATGCTATTTAATATTTATCATGCAACTTTTCGCCAAGTAATTCTTACCGATCTTGAGTTTTTAGTTTTTATTATAAATATATATTCTATTGTTATTTATATGATAACATGCTTGCATAGACTTCTCCTATTAATCAAATTCCTTTATTAAATGAACTCAAATTTAAGTTTAAGTTTGGCTTGAACACATATAAACTCGGCTCGATATTAACTTGCTAAACCGAATATTTTCGTTTTTAACTTTCATCAATTTCATAAATACGTCTTATTTCAAACTGACTTCAAAATATAGTTCTATACAAATGGCTGAGCTGAGATAGTTCTATTGTTTTATTTGAAAAGTTTTATTAAATTATAAGACATGTAAAAGTAAATCATCCTATCTTATTTAGTAATAATATTCAAAATATACACTAAAATGTGAAATCATGTGAACTAAAATTCATGATACTTATATTTTTAAACGATTATCAAAGGCAAATGGTTATACACTATTGTCATATATATTTGACACTGTTGTCATCTTTAAAAAGTAATGTTTGGTACTTTTTAAAGATGATGAGGTATAAATTATAGTACTACTTTTGGTAAAATTGATTTGTTTTAATGCAACATTTATTTTATTTAAAAGTTTATCTGAAACACTATTAAATAATATTATGTATTGTGAGACCACCCCGTGTAACACACGGGTACTTAACGAATTTTAAAATGTTGTATTGGTTTTGACCTGGCCCATTTCAAGTTTCAACATGTAGAATTTTAAAATGTTGCAGGAATTGTATTGGTTTTGACCTGACCCGTTTCAACATGTAGAATTTTATAATGTTGGTTCTAAAGAAGTGTATAAAGAAGTCTTTAACGAATTGTGGTGTATACAGGGACGCTAACCATACGAATAAAACAACTAATGTGGTTTATAAGGAGATTTTCAACGAATTGTTATCGTTGTATATCCATGTATTTCAATTTGTCGTTCTACTCTAATATATATATTTTTTTTGTGTTTTAACGTGTATAAAGTCATAAAATTATGTCAACGGTGATAATGAAGATATTTTCTTTTACCAACGGTGATATGCGGATTAGATTTTTTCTTTTGCTTTTCAAAGGAGACAATTTCCACTGGCCGTATGTTTTGCAATGACGATCAACAAAAGTCAAGGTCGGTCTCTTTCAAGAGTTGGTTTGTACCTCAAACAACCGGTCTTCTCTCATGGTCAATTGTATGTTGCCTTATCAAGGGTGAAAACAAGAAATGGGGTCAAAATACTCATAGTTGACAACAACGGAAAAGCTACAGATAAAACAACTAATGTGGTGTATAAAGAGATTTTCAACGAATTGTGATATCTGCATATTGATGGTTAATAAAAAGATTTTACATGATCCGTTTTAAGACGTGTATATATTCATAACATTTTATGTAAACAACGATAATGAAGCAATATTATCTTTAATCAACCCGTGTAATACACGGGTCCTTAGGCTAGTATATGAATAAAGTGTGGGACACATGTCATGTTGTGGTGCAACCAAAAGTTGTTTTTGGCGGGAAAATGTGGGAAACACTAACATTTTTTTTCGGATCCCGCGTCTCTTTACCAAACCCGGATTTTAGACCCGGTTATATAAACAATCTAAAAACCCAAATCCCTCTCCTTTTTTCTTCTGAAACCCTAGATATCACAGCGTGTAGTATACTACTCTTTCTAACGACAACCGGTGCTTGAATCATTGACGATCTAGAGGATACGATCATCAGGTTTCAAATCTTCTTTTGCTATTTGTTAATCATGTTGGTAATCTGTTCAAAGATAGTTCATTCGTTGATCTCTTCTTTTTTTTTTCTTTTTGTGCGTGGAGAAGAAGATATTGTTTAGAGAGCCGTTCAAAAACAAAAATTAGGGTTTGTAGAGAAGATATGATTCGGGATTCTTCTTCACACCACGTTACTCAAACCCTAACATCCATGATCTTCCTTCTCGATGTACTAGATCATCAATTATATTTTCTACTGATTCAAGTTCGACATCTCTATAGATTATCATTGATTGTAATTTTTTATCTATCGTTGATATTTGATATTGAAACCCTAATCCCCAAATGCAATAAACAATCAGTTGATCACAAAAGCACATATTATTAATAGATAAACAAACAATAATGCAAAATCAACCTCAAGCTTCAACAATAACAAGCTTTGATGAAGCAAGCTCTTTTTCAACAACAAGCAATGTATTATCGTGCCTCTTAGCACCTCCACAGGTTTACACACTTCATTTGTTTTAATATTTGTAATGTATTTGTTACATTTTTTGTACATATTCGTGAATTCATGTTATATATGTGTTACTTTCATTGTTTGCGAGCTTAGGGATTTGGGGTTTGGTTTAACTACAGAAGTATTCAGGGACACATGAAGACATGACTCTTGAGGAAATGTATGCCAAAGATGGTGATTTTGATGACGAAGATGACAGTGATTGGGACCCCTTAGAAAACCATATAACAGTTCCCACATGGTTTTGTGTTAACTGTACGCTGGTGAACCTTGATGGTGCTATCTATTGCCATGTATGTTCATATCAAATCCCTTTGTGGATACTTGTCAATAATTTTCAAAATATTTTATGTGCAGATATGTGGAGAGCATAAAGAATCTGGAATCCTTAGGCATGGCTTTTGGGCATCGTCTTTACATGAGGCAGATTCGATTACGAATAAATCATTGGAACACAACGGGAAATCAGAAGGTGTAAATCATAACTACTAATTTGTAGGGCAACTACTAATGAATTTGTTTGGAAAAAAAGATGTTTAAAATCATCTGTATTGAGGTTTCATGTGAGTTGCACACCAAGTGTTTGTGTAAGTGCCTAAAAGAATTCTGATATTTATTTGTGGCCGATGAAATCAGATTGGAATTTAGATGGGAAATTTATTAGTACTGTGGTCACAAACTGTGGAACTATTGCTGGTCTTGGTCACCAGATTTGATCTATTACGAGTTTAACAAACAACCACCATCCATAGACAAGGATCTTAAATCACCCAACCCTGTTCAAAACGTAGTTCCATATTTTGTGACCATAGAAAAAGATGAAACTACGGCCATAACTTTTACTTAAAAATGTTGTAGTTCAATGACAATTGAGCTCCTTTAATGCAACAATAATTACAATCAATCCACCCATACCGTAGTTTGATACCATTGCTGCCAGGTAAGCTTCTAAAGTTTGACCCGTTTGGTATCAAACATAACGTTAACTGGTCCGGAAGTCTTACCTCTACTATCTTGCTTTGTCAAGTTTATATTTCATAATTCATGTTTTTATGTGACCTCATATTCTGATATATGTTCTTCTGCAAATAAAAAATTACAACCTATAGCCTACGAGTAGTTGTAAATCAGTGTACACTAGCTTATAATGCTCATCAAATTGCTTAATCTTTATATAAAATCATCCTTCAGGATTCATCATTAGATTGTGAAGAAACCCCATTGCCACCGACCAAAACAAGCAAATATTTAGCCCAATGCTGCCACAGTTACTGTATTAGCAAATCTTTGCAGCTACCATCCTATGAGGTTGGGTTAATTCTGTTTTCAGTAGCAACAAGAAATATGTATATTTGAATACGTTGTTTGGTTTCCGTATACTGTACTGCATTTTGAATTTTATCATGCCCTGTAAATTTCTTAATCAGGTCAAGTTCTTTGAGCTCACTCTTGACAACTTCGGAATGCTTCAGTGTACGGAATGGGAACCCAATGGTTCATTCAACAAATTAAGTGGAACCGCTTCTGCCAGTGGTCAAGGTGTTAATTATTCTCAGGAGAGATTTCTGATTCTACATTGCCACCTAACCCACGTAAAGTTGTCTTGTATCGTTCACCCATCACTCACGTTTTGGCAGTGAGTAATCAAAAGATGGTATTATTTTTTATAAACTTCTGCTTTTAGTTTTCTATAAACATTAAAATCAATAACAATATGTAGGTTGTGAAGTTGTAAGGCATGTGACTTTGTTTTGTGCTCTCGATGACAGGTTCTGGCCACTGTGTTTGATGAGCTCTCTCCTGATGGAGTTCTTTTACTCTACTTATCTGCTCCAGGTAACACTATGTTCATATGTTTGGCTATTTTTTTATTTTAGTTTTTACTGTTTTTTTTTAAATGGCAACTTTCATTAAAAAAAACAGAATCAGCTCGCTAGCAAAGCTAACAACTACAAACAAAACTGAAAAATCTCCTATCTAGCTAATATAGAGAATTCACACATGCTCTTACGAAGGCTTTCCATGAATTTAAAGACTATATTTTTCGTGTTGAATTTAAAGATTCACCGGCTATAACGATTTGTAGGCGGCGCTGAGAGGTGTTTCACGTGATGGATATTGACTATATTTTTATGCTTCTGGTGATAGCTATATATAATGCATATTTTTTCATATAAACCTATGGTTGTTCATTTTCCCTTTAATGTATTGTTTAATGACAAGATGGAAACGGTTAGATCTGAAGCATACACAACTACTGACATTATGGCTGTAAGCATTTTTTCCTTTTTGTTGTAATTGAGAATTAAAGAAATTGAGAACTCATGTACCGAAAAAATCTATTTTTTATGCTTATCCTAGCCCACCTCAAGTATTGCAAGTCTCAGGTGTGTAAAATAAATTGTGGTATTGCATTTGCTCAAGAGGCAATGCTGGTACCAAAGGATCTCGTGCCTTACAGCCAAATTCATCCTGTATGTTATTTTTTCATTTTTTTTTTTTTGCATCAAATATTAATATTATTCAATTATATGTATAATCTAATTACATTTGTGCTAAGTTTTGTATCACAACATATTCAGTAGTTATTCAGGTTCAAAATAATTAGATTTTGAGAAGTAGAGGGATGTTCAATACGTAACCTATTTTTTGTAATGAATTGCGAGAACCGCATAGGTACTTATATTGATTGCTTTAAATGTGATACATTAGTTGTTTTTTTATACGCCTCGCTTTCTCTTTATCATCACATGTGTTTATCTCCCATGCATTACGTACAAGTGCTTATGCGATTCTCGCAATTCTCTACTTAATAATGGTTTTGTATTGCACACAACCTTTGTGAAGCATGTAACAAGTTTTAATAAAACTGAATTGGAAAAAATTTAAAATAACTGCCAATCATCAGTTTTAATGATTTAATTAATCACTCTCTACATCCCAAATTATACTGGGCCTGAGATAAATAATGCTTATATGCCTTTCTTTACGCAATCATATTAGGTGTGTGCAATGTTTCCATGCTCATTATAACCCCTTAATGTGTTGACCGTTTATTTCTCTCAATAGGCATTTGCACAGTTATTGCAAGCTCCACATGATGATGCTGAACTGATAATACGTGTACGTTTCCTGTCCCAAGATTAGTGGTGTGCGATCAACGTAGTTCTCAGGTTATTATTCTGCTTTTATTTTTATATTAAGTTGTCAAATAAAATGTGCATCGTTTGTGCATCATTGGTCTCGGGTTCAATGTGGCAAAGGGTGAATAATATAGAGTTATTGGTGTAATAGAGTAGGATTAAGCGTTGCCATTAAAAAAACTTACGAGTTCGTCAAATTGTGTTTCTTTTTTTAACATTTAAAACATATCAAAAAACATGTTTACAGGTAGAGGCGTAGGCCTCTTAAAGGAGAGGTCTTAGGTTCAATCCTGGGCAAGGGTGAATAATATAGAATTATTGGTGTAATAGAGTAGGAGTAAGCGTTGCCATTCGAAAAATATAGCTCACTTGGTAGAGTCTTAGGCCTCTTAAAGGAGAGGTCTTAGGTTCAATCCTAGGCAAGAGTAAATAATATATAATTATTAGTGTAATAGAGTAAGAGTAAGCGTTGCCATTAAAAAAAACTTACGAGTTGGTTAATTTGTGTTTCTTTTTTTAACATTTAAAACATGTCGACAAACATGTTTACGGGTCAACCTGTTTTGTCTTGCACTAAAAATGACATGTTTGAACTTTGAACCAGAACTCATTTTGATCCTTATTTTATAGGTTTGACTAAATAGTTGTTTTATATAAAACGAGCTAGATTCTTATTGGCCAAGTTGGAACCCATCAAGTGGTTGGAATGGATGTTATCTTCACTGATGATGTCAATCTTCAAATGTTCTTTGAGCATTTACAGAAACTGGCAGTACAATCCTTTGACCCAAAAGTCAAACTTAAAGAGTTTACAAAGTTTCAAAACTCATGGGTGATCAATTTTCCAACATGAACCTTGTCTTGCATCGTTACAAATCGTTCTATTAAGGGTTTTTTTTAGCCATATGAATTGTGCCAGGACCATTGCGTGAGTGATTAATTTGAGGGTGCAAATTAGTGAGGCGATTATGTGATCACTTAAAAGACATTTTGCATTTTGACAGTTTTGTAAGTTATTGATGAGATTATAGTATGTTGATTATGTATTTAACTTTAAGGTTATATATTGGAGTGGATTAAGGCCCCTTATGGAGCTAAACGAGCAAAAAAAATCATGTAGTCTAAATTGCAAAAAGAAATCTCGCACTGGCGGTTTTTTATAAACAAAATTACTTATTCATTTACTTACAAATGGGTCGCTTAGGTATATGTTTTATCACAGACTACACACAAGTCAAATGGGTCGAATTGGTTGAAAGTAAGCCAAATTATTCTAAGTTATTAATGTTCTTTATTCAATAAACATGTTGAAACTGCAACTTCTACTTATGATGCATATGATGCTTAAGGTGTTACCGTTCGTTTTTTCATTTCTTTTACCCAGTCGAGTTGAAACATAAAAGTCCTAAAGAAGCAGCACGGATGGGAAGGAAAATACAAAGTGAGCACCCCGATATTGTATGGGATATTCTATATTTGTTTTTTTTCTTTTTGGCAATTTCAAAACAGTTTTAAGTTTCTAATGAAAATTCGCGGTGGCTAATAAGTTAATAGAACATATTTGGTATGCAGGTAAGTGCTGATTGGGAAACTGTTAAGACATAGGTGATGTATAAAGTAATGAAATGCAAGTTCTCAGTTTACACACATTGAATTCAATGCCTTATTAATAGCGGGCTGTGTACTGGTTGAAGATTCTCCTCATGATCTCCTTTGGGGTGGGGTCCCGATGGTGAAGGTTTCAATTTGTAAATCCAACTTTCAAGCCAACGCATTGCTAGGTATGTTAAACTGTGACAATTAATAACCTCTACATTTAGCGTTGCCTCATTGTGTTTGTTAGGCACGCTAAGTAACGATTATTAAGCCGGTTACAATTGCTTGTATGGCAGTTATTTCACACCTGATACTTATGCAAACAAAGATTCAGCACTCGCCACAAGGCTGGCAGCGGGATTATGTGCTGATCTTGCTTCTGCCATATATTCCGGACGCGCTAAAAGTGGGTTTGCTCTGGTAAAATAAAATTTGAAATTTTGACGACTGTGGTCAATACAACTCACCTTTGTACACTTTAACTTATCTACGTGTGACGTGGCAGGTGCGTCCTCCAGGTCATCATGCTGGCGTAAAACATGCGATGGGATTCTGCCTTCACAACAATGTTGTAGTTGTTGCATCAGCCGCTCAGGCTGCAGGAGCAAAAAAAGTTAATTCTTGATTAGGTAATTTATTAGTGATAGTTTATTCACTGTTTATGAAACACCTGTATTAGTTGAAAGTGATATTAAAGTATGATATTTACTGATTTACCACATTTATTTGCAGGATGTACACCATGGAAATGGCACTCAAGAAATATACGAGCAGAACAAAACGGTGATTCTTGCAACCACCGATGTTACTTTCTTCAGCTCATTGATGATATGCTATATTAAATAAAATATATGTTTCCAATTATATTGATTTGTTACAGGTTTTGTATGTATCTTTACATAGACATGAAGGTGGAAAATTTTATCCTGGTACTGGTGCAGTCCATGAGGTTTGTTTTTGTGTGCTTTTTCTAACGATATAATTTTACTTGAATATTTGCATGTTATCTAATAACAGCGAGTGTTACGTTTTTTGGCAGTTTGGTTCCATGGGTGGAGAAGGGTACTATGTAAACATTCCATGGAGTCCGGGCGGAGTCGGAGATAACGATTATATTTTTGCATTTGAGCATATCGTGCTTCCAATAGGTTATTTCTGTTTATATATCTAATATATTATTATTGCTTTTAGGATGTGTATTCATGTACTCACTTTTGGAATTCACTTGATTGTAGCTCATGAGTTTGCTCCTGATTTTACAATCATTTCAGCTGGATTTGATGCTGCAAGGGGTGATCCACTTGGATGCTGTGATGTAAGCTTAATTTTTTTGTTCCTGTAAGGTTATACTTTTCTTATTGGATAGCAAGTTCTTCGGAAGGTTTAACTGAACATCTTCTTGAATATGGTCATGACTTGTAGGACCATCTTCACGAATATGGTATTAATCCACATGACCACCTTACTTGACATGAAATCGACCTGTATGACCATTTTCTTGAACATTATCTTCACCCTAGAATCAGCTTTTTTATTAAAAAATATATTATTTGATTGTTTTTCTTCTGCTTGCTGGATAGTAGTGTATGCGGATAGTTTTAACCGTTCATCTATTGGAGAAACCGATGTTCATCCATTGCTGACCTCTCTAATGCAATCTGTTCAGGCAACGAACAACCATAAACGCTTTTCCCATTCTGAGGTTCCATTATGGTGATCTCGGTTTTAGAGTCCACTTCTCCATTCACCGTGTCACTACCAATCTCAGCCACCACCGTCGAAGAGTTTTATAGGTAATTCTTTTTTTTTCTTTTTTTTACATATGTTTCGTTAATGTTTGTTGACATTCTTATTCACATTTGATGGGTTGTACTACAAAGACAATTTGAAGTTAAATATGCAATCAATTTTCTTAGGAGTTCTTGAATTAGTGTTTTAATCAATATTCTTCTAATTCATTTTGTTTCTTTTGATTGTAATACATCAGAAACCGGAATTAATCACTTGCTTTTAGTAATGTGGCCCATTGGTTACTCAAGCTTTTAGAAAGAAATTTCAAATGTAATCAGCCTTGAGGGTTTCCATGGAGACCTCTTTAAAGTCGCAGGTACGTCAATTTCTTTTTTATTTATTGCCAATAGAAGTATTATTGACTGATTATGTTTATGGCTCTACTTAGAAGCAAATACCCAATGAACTGGATATGGATGGATCGAGCTCCTTCATTTTTTCATGGATATTATACCTCTCGAATTACTATTCTTTTACCAACTTTCTTCTTCCACTTTTATAACCTAAATATATGTCTCCTTTTTTTTTTTTGCTTTATGAGCTTTAATTATTGTCATATATAAGTTGGGATAAGAAAGTTTTGATTTTTTTTTCTGTGAAATTGGTTTAAATTTGAGTTCAAGATTTGTGGGTTTTTGTTTGAAATGAGAATTAGGTTCTTCAATGACTGCATATAACATAGAAATGTAGAATCTGGATTGCCATTAGAGGGGTGTTTGGATTTAGATTGATGATAATTTGTGTTTGATTTTTGAAAAGATTACAGATGTAGGGAGGCTGATGAAAGTCAAAGAGTGGTTTGATAGATATAAAATAAGTTGACTGGAAGTTTGAGGAAGATAATGATGAAATGCTTTTAGTTTTGGGGAACAACTAGAAAGGAAGGAGATGAAAGCTTCTTCAGAATCTTTAGCGACTCAGGACTCTTCGGCTATCGGGTATTCTTCAGAAAATTTTCGAGTTTATAAAAAAAGTTTTCTTTTTTCCGCATTTGCAGATCTGGACAAACAACTGTCTTTGCATACTGTGTAATGGCACATGGCACCATGGAAGAAAAAGATTTATAAGCGTCAGGTATATCCTATCTATGTAGAGTTTTCAATATCGACCCATTCACATATTCATATTGAATTGGTTATTTCAGGTTATGTTGTATCGTTTACGGGTCAAATATGCAAATAAAAAATAATTAGCGTAAGGGGAGAAATTTGCTTGAAGTGTATTTCAAATACATCAAACAACCTATTCATGTTAATGAAAATCTAAATATTGAATATGACTATTACAAATATATCCATTTAAACAAGTATCCTTTTAAGTTTTGATGCTGGGAGTTTTAATAAAATAAGAATATGGGTCATGACAGGTAACCTTTTGGTACACGGTTGACATGAAAAAAAATTTGTCCACATTTCTATATTAATTTTCACTATTACTTTCTTTATAATATTACTCTTTTGACTTTGCGAAGTCTAATTCTTCTCTTTTTTTAGAAAGGCAAAATATGAGGGTTTTCGAAGTCTATCTGTATGCACACTTATGTCCCAACTGAACATATATATTGATTTGACACATTAATTTATAAGATGAAGAATTGAGTGGATGCAAGATGGATTGAGAAACAAATAATTCTGGATCAAGGAACAGATTGAGAAAGAAAGATGTAAGGTTTTGACCTTTTAGCATACCTGTCGTTTAAAGTGGTTGGGTTCCAAGCATCGGTTCAACTCGAGTCTCTCAATGATTTGGAAGAGAAGTAATAAATGTGCTATCCTGAAGTCTTAATTTCAAGATTAGTCTGCATGTGTGTATCAGTGTACCAGGCATGTAGGTCGAGGGTATTGGGGAAGAGGGGGGATCGATCCAGAGCCAGGAAGATGTAAGAGAACTAATTGTAAAAAATAGAGGTGCTAAAGCATGGGTGTTTAATCAAGTTGATTGGAAAGAATTTTGCTTTTAAAAAATAGAGATGCTAAAGCATGGGTGTTTAAACAAGTAACGTCAAGGATCCAGAGAAAGTTAGCAAGAAAGAGATTGAGCTTCGTATATCTAAGAATTGAAAATTAGTTTTTATGTTTTTTACGTCTTAAACATTTTGTATGGGTTTACGAAACATTTTTATACTGAGATCTCATTAACAATTAAAAGGTTATCAGCTTTACACGAAAACCATTAATACACATGGAGAGAGTTCGGATACTGATGAAACAGAACAAATAAATTATTGTGGGAAGGGAAAGAAGATACTAATGAGTTTGAAAATGTTGTTTATGTACTTTTTATTATTGAAAACTAAATTTTCCTAACCCGGGATGTTCCCGGGTGATAGCCTAGTATATATATATATATATATATATATATAGGGTTGAGTTCATTTCAGAACTTTAAATAACTACAGAACTTTCAGAACTCCTAATAAACAATAATTTTATATATAAGTTTTTGTATTTATGATCTTTTCATCATCTGGTATATGTATTTCTTTGATTACATACATGTTAAAAGTAGTTTACATATGTTTAATTGTCAAAATTATATATATGTGTCATAACTAATTACATATATGTAAAAAAACTAGTTTACATATGTGTAACTATAAAATTACATATAAAAATGATAAAATTACTCTTAACATGTATGTAATGGTAAAAATACACGTAATAAATGATAAAATTGTTCTAAACATAAAAATATATAAATAAAAAGATTGTTTATTAGGAGTTCTGCGAGTTCTGTAAATATTTATGGTTCTGAAATGATCCTGACCATATATATATATATATATATACTATGAAGGGGAATAGTGTCATGCAGTTGGCTGACACTTCCCCGTTTGTTCAACCAAATTACAATTTTGGATTGTTTAAATTTACAATTTTTCAATTGGTTTTGTTTTTTTCCTCCCAGTCAAATTACGATTTTTCTTCGGTTCAAATTTACAGTTTTGCCATCGTTTTTGTTTTTTTCCCTGTCAAATTACGATTTTGCCCTAGTGTAAACTTATAGTCATGCTATCGCTTTAATTTTTTTTTTTTACAAAACTATGGTAGTGTTTTGTTTTAATTGGTTGACTCGGTGTAATTATTATTCATGCCAGGCGACTGCCTGCCACACGCTCATTTGTCCTGAAAAATTACAATTTTGCTCCCAGTTTAAATTTATGGTATTTCCATCATTTTAGTTTTTTTTAGCAAAAGTATGGTAATGTTTTGTTTTAATTTGTTGACTCGATGTAATTTTTTTTTCAGATCGTTTTATGAGTAGTATGTACAAGTAAACCGAAACACAAACATACATATTATGAGAGAAATATCGGCTTAGTGCCCCACAAACGCGGACGGGGCAAAAACTAGTTACTATTAATATATTACTATATTTAATATTTTTGAAGTACTTGAATAGTAGATTATTATTTAAATGTTATTTTACTTTTATAAATCTCTTTTTATTACTTTTTTTAACTATTAGTTTTTTTTAATTATATTATTATTACAATTAGTTTCGTTTCTTTTTTATTAATATAATTATACCTCTGAGTATATTTTGTTTTTCATTTATAGCTTTTTTCGAACGAGTCAAATATACTTAAACTTTACCTTAGGGAATCTGATCGATATCGTTTGAACAACATTGTATTGGTAGCGTATTCATTTTTATGGTTCTCTTGAAGTAGCGGTATAAAGTTGGTTGAAGATGGAGTTGTATTTGCTTTATGGTTCTCTTGAAGTAGCGGTATAAAGTTGGTTGAAGATGGAGTTGTATTTGCAGTAGAGAACTTTTTGGTACCGTAAGCTATAGCGAGCCTTGTATACTAACTTTACAATGATTTAGAACCGGTACCGACTGAACAACATCAATATCGGTACCGATATTCGTTTTTTTTTGTTTATCAATCAATGTGTATATCCTCTTGTGCTTGCCCGTTTGCTATTTTGAGTGCCGGTACCATATTGAACTGACCCGATACCAATCGAAACCTGATGCGAAGCGTGGATAATTCACTAGTATATAACAATTTAATTGGTGGAAAATTGACTGCCTGAGATTCTCCGGGCATAAAAATTCTCTCAATAGTCCTTTGTGTTCAAATTTCATGAATTGTTTTATGTTTACTTTAACAAGAACTCAAAACATAGTATAAGACCAGCATGAAATTTCCATGACATTTATATGAAATTATGAGAAACGTGTATATTATAATTCTCTCTATTATATATATATACACACACCTTGGTGTTCTCAAATACTCACAATACCTTTTTCCCTAATGTCCGACTAGTGTTTGCTTTATGCCGTTCCTCTCTCTTTCATAACCACTATAACAAAAGATCAGAAGCATAACAGACGGATGAAGCTTCATCTAGCCATATGTATATGGCGAATCCTTGAGCAACAACGCTGCTTAACCCTTACCATCAGGATCATGTACAACACTACGTACGGTAATTAATTCTATATATTCCTTGATCGATTTATACGGTTTCAAATATAGTATTTTACAATATTGCTATTTTTACCCGGTTAAGTAGAATTGAATAATAGTATAATATAATACTATAAAATATTAGTAATAATATTTAGGCCATCAATTAATACCCATTAATAGTATACTAGGATTTTGACCCACCGCGTGTTGCGGCGGCGTCAAAACTTAAAGTAACTCGTATTTATATTTGACCCAACTCGCTTTCGAATACAGTTTACGAACGCACATAAAATAAGTATAAAACGTATTATTTTTTTTACCAAACTCACTTGAGAAAAAAGTTTATGTCAAAACGTGAATTTAAGATGACAGGTACGTTAAAACTGCGATACGCAACACATTACGTCGGCGGCACCTTAGTTGTTTATAGCGGACGACACATTATGCAATGCGTTGACCATATAAAACACGTGTTTGATGTATCCGATCAAACTCAGTGTAACCTATATAAGCATTGTGGTTACAATGTACAATGATGACAATAACGTGTGATGCCCGCACGTGACATTACACGTTTTTGACTTTGTTACACACGGTACTTTCGTGACATTAACATCATTATGTATATATAAGGTATGGCTCGATCCTTGTGGTGTAAAATTGTAACAATATTTTAGACAATCGTGTAAAGTCGTAAAAGTAATCTAGAAATTAACATGTTTATACATAGATAAAAAAAATAGTATAATAATGTGTGGCGCTATGGTCTAAAGTCGTAAAAGCAATTCAAATAAAATGGGACGTCAGGTTATTAAGTAGAAAAAGTTGGCGGATCAAAGTTGTCAATTACCAAAAGTTAAAAGTGAATATGTAACTTACTTAGTTTGAAAGTGTGAAGTGAAAGAATTAAAAGTATAAGGGGTTAGAAAGTAAAAGTATTGGAGTTGAAATTCTAATATATGAAAATTGAAAGGAGATAAATATTTAGAGGCTAAATGTGTATTTATGTAAAAGTTAAGAACTTAAAAGACAAAAATCCACGGACTTTGCCTTTTAAGATGTTAAAAAATTTAGTTAACAAAATCGAGGTGTCAAAATGGAAAATGTCACATAGAAGGGGCCAAAAAGATAATGTGTTACAAAATATAAGGGGTCAAAAAGGAAATAACACTGATGCAGCAAATAAGGCAGAACATTAAGGGGTGAAAGTGATTCTTTTTCAAAGTTTAGGGGTGTGTTTAGGTCGGTGGCAAAAACCACCGACCTTTGTTTTTAAGATATAGGTAATATATATATATATATATATATATATAATACTATAAAATTTTAGTAATAAAATTTAGGCCATCAAAAAATAAATTAAAACTAATATAACAATGGGATGGTGGTCTGTTGACAAATGCAAAACTTTTAAACACCTAGGTTTAAGAAGGAAATGTTCTGGGTTCAAATCCCACAGACAACAGAAACTAAAAGAAATTTTTCGTTAAAAAAAATAAAACTAAGATAAATTGGTGCTCTATTTATTAAATACGAGTTGAATAGATCGAATGCATTGTATAATTGATTTTAGGGATTGACATCATGAATTCATGATTTTTCGGATTTATTATACATAAAAATAAAAGATAAGAAAGCTAGGAAGTAATCTTAACCATTCATTTATTTGATCAAGGGCTAAGATTAAATGAGAGAAATTGAAAGGAAGAAAAGAGGCGCGTTGGTTTGTTTAGGGGCATTCTAGTCAATTCAAGGCAATAGTTTTTATTTCCTCCAATTCTCCCCCATTTTTTAAACGTTAATAACTCTTTCATAAGACATTATTTTTTATAAAAATTGCACCAAAAAACGAGCGTTTTTTTATCTTTAAAACGAGTATAATATTGCTATATTTTCGAAAAAAAAATTCCGAAAACCCAGTTGCGTAAAAAGCAATGGAAAAAAACCCAGTTGCGTAAAACGCAATGTAAAAAAACCTTAAAAATGACATTTTTCTAAAACGCAATGCACAAAAAACACAAAGAAATGTCTTATTTGTAAAACGCAAAGGCCAGAAAACACAAAGAAATTTCTTATTTCTAAAACGCAATAGCCTAGAAACACAAAAGAAAGTGTATTTTCTAAAACGCAATGGACTGAAAACACATAAAAATGTGTTTTACCTAAAACACAATGCACAAAAAATACAAAGAAATGTCTTATTTCTAAAACACAATGGGCAGAAAACACTTAAAATGTCTTTTTTCTAAAACGCAAAGGACTGAAAACACCTAAAAATGTGTTTATCTAAAACGCAATAGCCAAAAAACACATAAAACTGTCTTATTTCTAAAACGCAATGACCTAAAAACACAAAAGAAAGTGTATTTTCTAAAACGCAATGGACTGAAAACACATAAAAATGTGTTTACCTAAAACGCAATGAACTAAAAACAATTCAAAAATGTGTTTTTCTAAAATGCAATGGTCAGAAAACACATAAAACTCTATTATTTCTAAAACACAATGGACAGAAAACACATAAAACTCTCTTATTTCTAAAACGCAATGGGCACATAAAACTGTCAGTGACCATCCGTTCGGATGACATTCGTCACTTAGTTCACTTGTACCGTTTTACGCGACGTTCCTCGCTTACGCTATTGTTCTGTTCAGGCGAATCTCCCCCAGCGCTCCCTTCAATCCAAGAGAGTGTTTATTTACTAAACACGATCTGTGAGCATACTCGATCCCTTTTTGCTTTACGCACTTTTGGGTGTTACATACGTTACTTATATCAAATCATAACTATCACACGACACAACACTTTTATACGCTGACCGCTTGCATGTTTACGTGTTACTCGATGAATGCTTGTATGTTATGTTTACACAGTGATTGTTTCCTGACACCTTAGCAACGATAGTGCTATAGTTTGGACTCAGCACCTGTCGTGGACGGGGGTTGCTATGGGTATTTCTTCATGTATCACAGTGGTGATATGTGTTGCGCACTCTACAACTCGCAGTCACGTATGTGCATATTTCATTGTCGATAACCTACTTGCTTCATAAATATTCATGTTACGTGCTGGTTACGTGTAAACTCGCTTTTGCTATCTATATGCTATTAAACGTGTATGCTCACCTTTACACTATGTGTATTGACCTTTATTTTAACGTATGTAACAGGTGTTTAGGATGCTTTGCTGGAATCAAGCTAGGGGTCTAGTTATGTCACGCTAAATCTGAGTTGTCGGAACGGTGTTTGTTTTTGAGACAATTATTTGTAATAACTGTTTTATTTGGATACGTTGTGGTATGAGACATGACGTTTAAATATCTGGTAATTTAATAGTTGTTATGGATACTCATGGATAATCTGTTTCGCTACGTGCCATGCCCGATGTTTCCGCCATCGGTTGGGGTGTGACAGATTGGTATCAGAGCCATAACTATGGGTATGGTTAGGTTTATGACTGTTAGTTAGGTAATTTGGATAAATAATGTGAAATACTATCGCGCCGCCTACTCGAAACGCATCGCAACGCTCAACGCACGAAACGAAAACACGAAAACCAAATCATAGAGACCAGTCAATCGAGTGGCCATTCGATCAAATGGTCATCCGAACTGATGACCATCCGATCGGATGGCCATCCGATCCGTCACCTGTGCTCCTCTTTCCTCTTTTGGCGACCTATAAATACCCCTGTCACATCTCAAACATTGATGTGACAGCTCTCTCACTCGACCAAGCACCTCCAGCCCTCTTTTCCTTCGATTTCTCGCGATTCTTGTAAGTTTCTTCCTCAAATCTTGTACATCTATCATCTACACACACTTCTTCATCATTTTCACCTTTGGATCTTAACTTTTAACCGTGAAATCAGCGAATTTGAGGTGTTTTAGGATGATGTCATCATGGGGTTCTCAAGAACTTCAAAGTGTGACATCATACCACCAAGAACAACTCAGATCTACATGATTTCCACATGATTCAACAGTATTTTCGCATAGATCTAAACATTTTCATGGGCAGAAGGATTGAAAGATGGTTTCATAACCTTCTTTCAACTCTTTTACACTCAATGCACTCAAAACCGATAGAATCGGAACTCATTCAGGTCTTCTACTCTTCTCTAGTGATGTGTCGGTCTGAGATCTGAATCCTATCAACGAGATAACCGATTTCGTGTTGAACATGAACAACCGTCACGAATAGTCAACTGACCAGGCTGGGGTGATTCCCACTTCGGTTGGATGACTTGGACTTAACAAGGTCCCATTGTTTAACACGTTGTCACACCGTCTATGTCACACCGCAGAACTTTCAAAACTTAACAAATTTCAAAACAATCAGATTGTTGGACGGATCGCCGTCCGATCGGATTGCCATCCGATCGAACGACAATCCGATCGGATTACACTTGGACTTTAAAACTTAAACATTTTATAAATTTTCAAGGATCATTAGTTCTAACAGATTGCCATCCGATCGGTAGACCATCCGATCGAATGACAAACCTGCTGTGAACTTGTTCTCTAAGAAACGTCTAACCGACGGATCGCCATCCGATCAAACGACCGTTTGACCAGACGACCCGAAAGGTAGAGATACTTCTCTGTTTTCAAAATGCTACAACGAAAACTTGAAAGCCATCATACATAAACACATCCATCCCAAACGAATGTCAATCCGACCGAATGGCCATCCAAACAGATGACCATCCGAACGGATTGTCATTCGATCGAATGACCATCCGTTCGAATTGTCATCCGATCGAATGACCATTCGTCACTTAGTTCACTTGTACTGTTTTACGCGTCGTTCCTCGCTTACGCTATCGTTCTGTTCAGGCGAATCTCCCCCAGCGCTCCCTTCAATCCAAGAGAGTGTTTATTTACTAAACATGATCTGCGAGTATACTCAATCCCTTTTTGCTTTACGGACTTTTGGGTGTTACATACGTTACTTATATCAAATCACAACTATCACACGACGCAACACTTTTATACTCTGACCGCTTGCATGTTTACGTGTTACTCGATGAATGTTTGTATGTTATGTTTACACAGTGATTGTTTCCTGACACCTTAGCAACGATAGTACTATAGTTTGGACTCAGTACCTGTCGTGGACGGGGGTTGCTAAGGGTATTTCTTCACGGTCACAGTGGTGATATGTATTGCGCACTCTACAACTCGCAGTCACGTCTGTGCATATTTCATTGTCGATAACCTACTTGCTTCACATTTATACATGTTACATTTTGGTTCCGCGTAAACTCGCTTTCGCTATCTATATGCTATTAAACTTGTATACTCACCTTTACACTATGTGTATTGACCTTTATTTTAACGTATGTGACAGGTGTTTAGGATGCTTTGCTGGAATCAAGCTAGGGGTCTAGTTATGTCACGCTAAATCTGAGTTGTTGGAACAGTGTTTATTTTTTAGACAATTATTTGTAATAACTATTTTATTTGGATACGTTGTGGTATGGGACATGACGTTTAAATATCTGGTAATTTAATAGTTGTTATGGATACTCATGGACAATCTGTTTCGCTCAGTGCCATGCCCCGATGTTTCCGCCATGGGTTGGGGTGTGACAGTTTGGGCGTTCATTTCGCTATTTGCTGCAGCTAAAGCCCTCTGTTGCTTTACTTTTTCATTCTTTTCCTACGCTCATGGGCTCCCTGACTGAACCATTCTCTCTTTTTGGTAGGGAATGGCTCTTCGGATTGCGCTTTGAATACGAAAATCCCCTCTTCTGTGTCAGCTGAGTACTCCGAAGGAGTAGGCTGGGAGGATGTTCCTTCATCTCTAGGAGAACTAGACAGTTGACGATAATCGTCTGACGGACCTTGATCACTCATACTGTAAACTAATAAATTGTCAAATAACACAAAATAATAATGTACACGTATGCACATAGCCTCATAGATTATTTCCTAACTTAATTGACAATTTCAATGTCAGCAGAACACTTCTGTGGCTGAAATCAGTGGCTGTAGCTCTGATACCACTCTCTGCAACAACCCCCGGCCCCTAACTCTGGGAACGGGCAGCCGCGAACCAGTATCGGTGTTTATCAATTTAGCAGCGGAATTTACATCAGGACCATAGTTATGAAATATTTTATCAGAGCAAAATACTTCATTTTATAAATAATAAATACATGGGTAAAACTCAAGTTTCCATTCATAATCAGTTTGTAGGGATAAACCCTATTTTATTCAAATAAAACTTCTTTATTTAGGTAACTTTTATAGCCACTTTTCCAAGCCTTCAGTGCTCTCCAGGTGGCTTCTAATTTGGCCTTCATATTTTGTTACCTGAAACGCGTTTTAAAAACATTTACCCTCCCTGAGACAGAACTCCAACGACTAAGTCAGGCAGAGCCTCGACATGCGTTACGGAGCACTAGATCAATCGGGCAGCGTATCTAATACGTAACCGGGGGTTAAAATACTTACAACGAGGCAGAGTTTCGCTAATTAGAGGGTAATATACCCGATACTATTATTACTATTCAGAGAATTTAGAGAGAATTCGAAATTTGTGAACGATTATAGGGTTGTCCAGGGAGTTCCTGGCGCCCCGCGAAAGAAACCACAAGGGCCTTCATGGCCCGCGAGCTAGGGGGTGTAAGGCGTAGCCTTGCTGAGTCGGCCCCATAGCCTCGACACACTACCTGACACGTGGCATCAGGGGATGCGGGCTGGTAGCCAGCTGTCGCGGCCCGCGACAGAGCTAGCCAAAGGCGTCGCGCCCCGCGAGTGACAATAAAAACTTGTTTTATTTAATTTTTGTAAAAATTAAGGTATTTCGGGCCGTTTCTCGTATACGGGGTGTATTGTAGGACGTATATGGGTGTTTTAAATATTTTAGGAGTATTGTTATAATTACCCAATATACCTCGTTCAATTTGGAACCAAGTTTCACTATCCACAAACCACCTTCCTAACCCCCATATACAATGTTTTTAAACCCGGACCGGGCCGGCCGGTCGGACCGGTCCGGCCGGGACCCGGAGTCTAGAGCGGGCCGGTTCACTTGTTTGAGCCGTTGTAACATTGGGCCGGTGGTCGGACCGGCAGCCTGGCGGTTGGGCCGGCGGGTCGGAGGCTGAGGTCGGGCCGGTCATGTTTAAATCAGTTGAAGAAGAGAGAAAAATACCTTGATCTTATAGAACAGGCCGTTATAGCCGCAAGTTCTCAAGAAATTATTAAAAGTTTCATTATGGTCGTGAGCATCGGGACCGGAAGAAGTGCCATTGGCCACCACCGGAGAAGCAGTTGCCCATGTTGTCGCCGGTAGGGGTAGGTGGTTGTGGAAGAACTGAAATTGCAAGAGCAAGATGAGAGAGAATATTAAACTTTACAGTGAAGAAAAATGATGGAATGGGCCCACATGTTAGATATTATGGAAGATTGGATACGTAAAGGGATGGGTGTTCAAATTTGAAATTGCTTTGGATTAAATATTAAATATAGATATTAAATGTGTTAAATTTAAAAAAACTAAAGGATGCAAATCGATATTAGTCAAGAATTGGATGGTTGGATACATAAATTGACATATTTTATAAATATTTTTATATAATTTATAATGTAATCCGGGTCTTAAATCCGGTCGAACCGGTCGAACCGGTCCGACCTTTGACCCCGTAAGGTGACCGAGTCGACCTCCGGTCCGGTTCTGAAAACATTGCCTATATACCCAACAACCCCATCCAACTCGAACCCTATGACCTGCAACATAATTTGTTTGACCTGACCCATTTCCCATAACTTTAAACTTCCAAGCTGCAGCAGCCGTACCCACACCTTTAGAGCTTTTAAAGGACAACCCCATAAGCCACAATCTAGCCAACTTTTTCAACATAGATGTAACCTGAAAAGGACAACCCCATTAACAACAATATATCTAATATATCTAAAATGGTATATTTATCATAAAAAGGAAACGAAAGTGAGGTCTAGATGATGGACTAAAACAATGTTTGTAGTAGATGAAAGTGCAAGCTACAATCATCAATCATCAAGCTTTTTAAACATTAAATGTAAAAAAGCTAGGAAGAAACATGTTCTATTCCTGAAATAGAAGTCTGGTCATGGCTTCTAACCACCACCATCCACATCTCCGCCACAATATAGTTACTAGGCCAACAACCAGCTTAGCAGCCCCCTTTTAATAGGCTCGAGCCTGTGCTCCAACTTAATACTCCGTGGCCCATGTTCATTCACAATCTATGACAAATAAGATTGACTATGCTAGTTGATATATGTGGTTATTTTGACCCATTTATTTAAAATGGATCGATTTTAGTTGTAATTTATCTCCAATAGGTAGGAAATAGCTACAAAGGAAACAGGCCGAAGGGGTATCACTGTTATAAATTATGTACTTGGCCCCAGAGGTAAAATTTCGAGCCGTTTGACCAAAAACGGGTGGGTTAATTTTATTATTAATCTAATTGACAATTGAATTCACACTAATAAGTTATAAATTAAAAATAACGGGTCAACAAATTATGGGCATCTCCATACCCGTTTAGCCACTTGAACAATTTATTCATGTCTCTATCACTTACCAATGCTACAAAACAGAGTAAATAAGTGATGTTTACTACATGAGACAAAACAACTAACATAAATGCATAAAGTAAATCAACATGACATAAACCTAGGAAAAAATATAATAATTTTATTCAAATTAGGATTCACATAACCTTACAATGCTTCTTAATCAGTAATGCTAAGATATTCGGCCCGAACTATATCTTTTCGAAAGCTATGCTCAGGTCTGACTCATAGGGAACCCAACCTACTCAACACAAAGAGTTAAAAGTCAATCTCTATAAACACTCTAAAATATTATAATTGAAGAGACCATGCAATAAAACTACTCATGTTTACCCTGCTAATATATATAAATATCTCATTTTAAAAAAAATTGGAGTTGAAATACTTCAAAGACAAAGGGAATAAACAATAAAATAATGTAAGAGTTCAAATGTATTCATGCAATAGTGTGGTATCAGCAACTGGGCTCGTTTGATGCTGGAGTTATGATATCAACAACTGGTCTTGCTCAACATACAGTTGATCTAGATCCACAATATGACCTCCTTCGAATTTCAACGACTCAACGGGTTGGACTTTATGACACCCTGATCTTAAGCACCGAATTTCATCATTTGGAGCCCCGATTTTAGCATTCCCAGATTTAGAAAATTTAAAAAGAAAAAAAAAGAAAAAAAAAATATTTGTAAAAACACATGAATCTTTTAACTTATTAACTCATGTATTTGTTCATGAAAAGACCAAAGATACAGGTCCCATGGTGGATTATCCAGTGAACTTGAAGCGATGTGGATTTCCAAAGGACCTGCAGCAGCACTTTCTGAATATTATCATAATTTATGGAGTTCCACAACAGTAGCAGGTTCCAGTAGCAATTCCAGCATAGACAACCCTGATACTCCCAGCTCTTATTGCTCACACAACATAAAAGATCCAAGAACATCATGAGCACAATTTCAAGATGCACCATAGTGTAAAGCCAATACAGAATTACCTGCCAATTATCAGCAGAGAAATTCCCATTTTACCCATGTCGACAGCTGAAAGATTCCGATGTTTCAGATTGTTCCATCAATCCTGTCTTTGAATAAAGTGCCAATATTGATGCAACCTGCTCTTATAGGTCCCTTTGTTGTACATTGGCCACCTCATAAGAGCCTGATACATCAACTTATGCAGCTTCCTCCGATTCCAGCCAAGGTGGACTGAGTCAATAAATGTGTACCAGAAGCTGTCCCAACCCACAACCCAACCCATCCTGCAAAACAACTTAGAAACAGTAGCAAGGTTTCTAGATCCTAAGTCGGTTTCAACAGCAGATTTTTTAAGTTCAGTCCTCATAGTAGGTATTTATCTGCAATAACCTTATCCCTGTTGCCTTCAAGTTGTTTGATTTCTTTAATGATTTGTTTCTCCTCTTTTAGAGGAATACTGCATGCTCTTAATCTGCATCAATAGTAAAAACCAAATATCAGAAATAAATAAAAAGAGAAGGCATTGAGTTCATCAATCTCCTTTTGCGGCCTCCGCTGACTCAGCACGCTTCAACGCCGCTTCTGTTGCCGCCTTCAGTTCATCAATCTCCTTTTGCGTTGCTTCGAGTTTCTTCATAGCTTCTTTTTCACTCGCACTCACCGCCTCCACCTGCGCCATTGCTGCTTCCACTTTCATTTCCGCTAGCTTCTCGGATTCCTCGACTTTCTGGCTTAACGCGTCGAATTCTTCCTGTGAGATTGTGATTTTGGAGCCCAATTCCGATGTCGATGAGCGTGCTGCGTTGGTTCTTTCAGAAATTGTTTTTATATCCTTGAGAGCTTTTGATTCGGCTTTTTTGGCTTCTTCGGCTTCCATTAACACCACTTTGAGTTTGCTTTTGGCTTCTTCTAAAGCAATTCCCACCGCTTCTGCTTCTTTCTTCAATTCTTCAGCTTTCACCTTCATCTCTTCCGATTCTCGTTTCGCGTTTTCGCTCTCGGATATCAACTGTTGAACCGTCTACATCATTTTATCGGAAGTGGCTGTGACTTTAGCTTCTTCGACACACGCGTTTTCAAGCTCGATTTTGCTTTTATGCAGCTTCGAATTCAGATTCACGACAACAGCTTCGGTTTACACTTTTGTCGCTTTCAATTCTTCGTGTTCTTTCTTCACGTTCTCGAGCTCGACCTTTAACGACTCCAACAACTTTTTCAACGTGTTTTATTCATCAACCATTTTCTGCAATGATTCTTTTGCACCATCAAGCTCTAACGTAACGATTTTCAAAGAATCAAGATCCGAAGCCCTCAGATTCTCCATTTCGGTTTGCAATCTTTTGATCTCGGGCGTCGTTTGCTCGTGTGAAGCTAGTGTGAAGATAGTAGAGATCAGGAACGATAGCATTATGGCACTGAGCCCAAACAGAAAGAAATAGACGAATACCAATGTTTTATCACTGTACTGAAATAGTGTGCCCATCGTGCACACAGTGATGATTGCTGTTGTAATCGCAAACTGTAAAAAGAATCATTAGAAACAGATAATATCATAATGATTTCCTAAAATTACCAATTACAAGAACAGTAACCCGTTCTTAAAGACTAAATCACCTGTATAGCGTAAGTAATAAACCAAGAAAGATGAAATATTTCATCCTTCAGGCCCATCATATAGAGGCCTTCTTTAATTTTCTGCTCCTGAAACATTTTGAAGCAACAAGCTATTCCGTAAGCTAAGAATACATATAACATATATTATAAAGTTAAATTAAGATAAAACCATAAGGATTAGGATCAAATACAAAGGATCCTAATTGTAAGAAGTGTAAGAAGGATTTATAGAGTGACAAGTGTCCAATAACCTAAGAAAACCCACTACACAAAAAAAAACCCACTAAAAAAAAACCTTAAACATCCACCACCACCAAACCCCCCCCCCCCCCCCCCACATCACCCACCCAAAAAAAAAAAAAAAACTTTTTTTTTGCTGAGGGGGTGGGGGTTTAGGTTTTTGGGTGGGGGTGGGTGTTTAGTTTTTTTTTTATATTTTTTTTTAGGTTTTTGAGGGGTGGGGGGTTAGGTTTTTTTAGGTTTTTGGGGGTGGAGGTGGGGGGGGGGGGGGTTAGGTTTTTTGAGGGTTTTTTTGGTGAGGTATAGTTTTTTTTTTTTTTTTTGCGGGGGGGGGGGGGGGGGGGGGGGGTTAGGTTTTTGGGTGGTGGTGGGGTGGGGTGGGGTGGGTGTTTAGGTTTTTGGTGGTGATGTAGTGGGTTTAGTTTTAGGTTATTAGACACTTGTCACTCTATAAATCCTTCTTATACTTCTTACAATTAGAATTCTTTGTAGAATAACTTGACCCAAAACCATAATAAGTAAATCAAACCTTCTCAAAAACCGAATAGCTGATTAGGCGGGAGATTGGAAAAAGAAACCCTAATAAGTACCTGGCATTACCAACAAGGTCAAATATGAAATTATAATTCTAGTCAAGCAAGACGCTAACAGAAACAAACATAAGATGTTAGATACATAGAGGACTCCCATGACAGATATAGACCAAATAACTAACCAGCTTTATTAAGAATCTTCGCTGACATAGCAGGTTCATTTCTAGATGACATAGCCAGCAATAGTAGAACCCTGTTGGCCATACGGCAGATATGATTTGCAGGTTCTCACCATCTTAACCCTTCTTTTAGGCTTCACAGCTTTTATTTGCATAACCTTTTTTTTCTGAATCTCCATCATTCCTCTGCTACAGAACAAACAAACACACACAAATTAATAGTCGCACGTGAACAAAATCAATTGATTGTAACTGTATCATTGTTTTGGCTGATTTAATTGATAAAAAAAGACACCCTGAACAAATTACTGAGCATCTCAAAAAATTCAGATATGACTATATTACCAGAAGTTCATCAGATTTCTCCATGTTTCTTCTTATGGAAGCTTCGTTACACATGAAAGAAGAAGAGCGACGGATGAAGATCGTTTTGATCACAGGTGGTTCATCCTCCTATGACTTTACCTTCACCGGAACCCTAATCTCTTCAATGGACTTGTGGTCGCCGGTTCCAGATCGAGAGGGAGGTGAGAGAGAGAGAGGAGAGAAGCATGATTTGAATTTCAAAAATCTAGGGTTTCATGTGTTGTGGCCGCCCAAAGATTACAGGATTTTGTGTGAGTGAGAGGTATAATGGGAAAGTGAAATCCATTTTTTATTTCATGTGCTTTAAACACTTGTACATTATGCTTTAAAGGTGTTTTAAGTAAAGTGGCAAATTACCTTAAGCTATCCTTCGGATATGCTTTATAATATAGTAAGTATAGAAGTATAGATATGCTGTTTGGACAACTTTTGGTTATGTAATGGGTCTACTGTTTAGGACAACTGAAGTTATTGAATGACTTGTGTTAACGTTTGGTTATGTAATGTTATAACTTTTGGTCTTTGAATATGTTGGAATGTGTTTGTCAAATGACCTCTTTTCATTTATGGTCATTATTACAGTTCTGGTCAATTGCTGCTTTTGACAATTTATTGGTCAAACTACATAGTTTTGGTCATTATACATAGTATGTGCAGCTATAACCGTCATCCCATTGAAACAGCTGAAACAGGTGTCCTTTATATGTGCAGTTTTGGTCATTCCATTATATGTGCAGTTTTGGTCATCCCATCATATGTGCAGGTATAACCATCATCTTATTAGAGGTATGATGACTAATTTGGTTATCTCATTACATATGCAGGTATCATCATGATATTATTAGAGGTATGTTTCTGGTCATCGGCTTCTTTTGACAATTGATTGGTCAAAATACAGTTTTGGATATGTTGACTAATTTTGTCATCTCATTACATGTGCAGATATAACCATCAACAACTAGGAATGTGCATTAATAATCATCAAAAGTGTAGACTTACAACAACAACTGACTGCATACTACTTAAACATATACAACAATATTGTAATGGCAATAAACAAGGTTAACACATATGGCTTGTTCCATTTCGACTCTGTTCCAGATATCTTTGCTTTCAACAATTTGTTCTCTTCTACTAACAGCTTATTTTGTAAATCCATGTTTTGAAACTTCAGGTCTTCATAAATGAACCTTCAGTCGGATGCATGTTATTTGAACATATTGTCCACATCTTCTTTCCATAAGAAAAAGTTGCAGTCGGATCTCTACAAAAGACAACAACATTTCACTTAAACCATCAATTCAATTCAAGGCAAAAAAGTGTTGATTAAGGTTGAACTTACCGGCCACTGAGAGCAACCATAAAATTCTTGACCTTGCCGCATACTTTTCCATCCAACAACTTGAATCACTGCAACAATGTCGTGATGGCAGTACGCATTCCCCTGCAAATCAACCTTAAACATTTTTGGGTTTTTTGGATACTCTGGATGCAGACGTAGAAGAGGAGCTTATTTCGCTTCAAAGTTAGGGCTTGTTCTTCAGTGAAATCGATTTGATTGTATGTTATGATTAGGGCTCCAAGGTGCGTTTAATTTTGCTCAGGGATTTCTAGGGTTTGATATGGTATGATATTGGGGGATTTTGGGGTTTTTATGATGGTGAAACAGGTGTCCAGTACACGTCACCATGCCACGTTAGATTAATATGACACGTAGGCTTATAAAACAAACCAATTTAGTGTTTATTTAACGACAAGGTGTCATGACAAACTATGTGTTAAGTTGGGAATGGTGGGATCCAAAGTCAAAGTTGAGAGTGACAGCGATCAAACGCGAATAGTTGGGGGTAATCGGATCCACTAACCCTTATATAAATTTCAAAAAATAATTTCATATTATGTAGCATACAAATATACATATTAACATCAAAATATATAACCTAAAAGAAATGTTTATTTTTCAAATTATAAATCGAAGTATTACTAAACAATGGGTAAGAGAAAATAAAATTAAAAATTTAATATATTCGAGTATATGCTTCAGGTATAATGTTCGGGTAAACAGATATATAGTTTTGGGTAATCAGATAGCATATTACCTAATCTCATACCCGCTAGATGCCCACGAAATAGTTTAAAGTGGATGACTCTTAAAAGTAAGATTGTCAAAGCAAATTAGAGACAATTCTTTGATAAAAAAATATGCAATGTAAACAATTGTAGGTACATAGCAAACTCGACTTTGTGCTAGCACCATTGTATGAAACGCCTGTCAATCTCATGTTGTTTCATGCCCCGATGTCTGCTAGGTATGTAACACCAATGTTACCACACCATAAAGTAGGTGAACCATAAAAAGACAAACCTAATTTGAAAAGTAGAAACATAATCTCGTGAATCTCAATAGCAATATGGGCGAGCATGGTATATAGTCTTCCTAATAAAAGAGCATGCAATTGTATGTTTAATTTCAAAAATTAGCACTTGAGTCAAATTCATTTAAAAAAATCCAATTTTGCTAACTTGTTAATTATTCTCTACAATTGATTTCAATGGTTTATACTACCTTTTAATTTTTGCTACCTTTGAATCATCATATTTGAAGGTTTTATTCTTTTAAATATCAATACCATCATTGATTTCCATTACTTTCATATAAATGCATAACCTACCAAAACCTCTATATTATGAAAAGAGTTATGAGATTAGAAGCTCACCAAGTGTAACGCCTCGCATTTCGCAGCTTTTCGTTTTTAGAAAGTTCATCTTGTAATTCTATTTTTGGAAACTCGTTTCCTTTGTAATCGTATTTCGTTTCAAGCTATTGTAAATTCGAGACTTTGATCGTAATGAAATGAGTCTTTTATATGAAATATACATCGTTTATACATTTTTTATACTTTGATACATACGTTTGTTTGATACTTGATTCATGATTCCCGTAAACATAAGTTTAACTTGTAAACAATGATCGTGTATTCGTAATTCGTAAATGTTACATACATACAAGACACTTGATTATTGATTACGAGACTCATACTTATTTAACACTTCGTTACATGCTACACATACTTGTTTGTACTCGTTACATGTTTATTTTATGTTAAAACATATTTACTTCTCATAACATACTTTAACAACATAATGTTTATACTTTAGACCATGTTTAATACACCTTTCAAGCATTGATAACATGTTAAATGCACCCTAGACATTATCTAACATGTTAATTATATAAAATGCACCTCAAATACATATCTTATAATGTTAAAAAAAAAAGAATAAAGACAGCAGCAGTTCCGATCGATCGAAACTTTCAGCCTGCATTAAGTCCTTTTTTTAATGTTTAACCTCCAACTACACATATTTAATGCCAACCACCTAAACCATAATCCTTCCACTATAAATACAACTTATATCCAGTCTTTTCCCACTTTTGCAACACTAAAACACTCTCAAATATCCCCTAAACTCAGCTGAGTTTTCAGCAACAACATCAGAAAGTTTTCAGCCTTCTAAGTGAGTTTCAATTCACTTCTTCTTCTACTTCTTCTTTGTTCTTTCATCTAAAACACTTGGATAACCTCTATGAAGATTTTCACAATTTTGCTTGGGCAAACTAAGGTGAAACCTCACCGAGAGTATTGTGAGGAACTTGTTAGAGCTAACCTTTGGAGGACTATCAAGATTGATGTGGAACCGGGATCTAATCCCAGTAGTCCCAGAAGATAGTTCGGGAGAATATTTGTTTGCTATGATGCTTTGAAGAAGGGTTTTAATCTATTTGGGAGGGCCTTATTGGATTAGATGGTGCCTTTATGAAAGGTCCATACCCGGGTCAGATCCTTTCAGCAGTTGGACTTGATTGAAACAATGGCATTTACCTACTTGTCTTTGCAATTGTTGAAGCTGAAAGGACTAACACATGGACATAGTTTTTGAACATACTCAGGGATGATCTGGAGTTACCTACAAGATGTAATTTCACTTTTATCTCGTTCCTTACTTGAATGTGGAAATATTTACTTGTAAGTTTGTAAAACATTATGTTCCATCTATGAACTTGTGCGGATAAATTATAATAACTCCTCTATACATTACTGTGAATAATCACTAAGATGGGGATAAATAAACATTAATCAACCATATCAATGAGATTAGGATTTTCCAGAGAGCGGCATCAACCCGTTCTTTAGCGTTCAACTGTTTGTCCACCGCGTATCTAAAGGGAGTTAGAAAAAAGAAAAAGAAAATGAAAACGGTTCAATTGAAGTTAAGTTTTGCGAATATCAAAGCTCATTGACTCCCTTATGAGGAGATGAGAGCATGTAACAAACTGATCATGATTACAAGAGACATGCAAAGAAAGAAATAAATACATAATTATTAACAAATAATAATCTATGAATGAAAGTAATGGTGTTAGTTAATAAGTTTTATACCATTTCGTATGAAAATGGGTCATATTTAATTAAAATCATGTTACGTAAATCATTTGGATTAGCTATAACTAAAACAAGTCAAGTGGGTTAAACAGGTTACACATCAACTGAAGTGTTTTCATATTACTCTAGTATATACTTTTTATAAACATATTTTAGTACATTTATTATTAAGTATTAAGGGTGGGAGACACTAGCTTCTTCATTTGCATGAGTCCCACGAGCCACCTTGAACTCAAGTCAACCAATATGAACCAAACATTAGTACAAGCATTAGGGTGGTCTGGTGGACGGTATGGTAGCCGGGATTGGGGCGGAGAGGGTAGTTTACAGAGGGGTGATGTGTTGCGGGGGTGTTATCGGTGATCGGGGACTTGGTTTGGCGGTGTGTACTCACCGAGTGGTTTGAGTGATTGTTTGAGTGAGTGTTTGGGGAATGTGATTGTTTGAGTGGGTGTTTGATCATTGCTAATGTTTGAGTGGAAAATGAGGAGTGGAGTAAGGACTTGACATGACATGAGATTATTGGGTAGTGAAAATGGGGAATGATTGACCACTCCCTCCACCCTTACAGACGGACTAAAAACTTAGAAAAAAATTTCATCATGGCATGATCAAATATGCCTATGCGTAACAATAACGCCCTAGGATACGGATCAAGGAAAGAACTACTTCAAGCTGAGAGAACTCATTTTAACCACACCATGTCATCAGGAGGAAATAACATAGCTGATCCACCATATGTTTCCTAGGAAATAACATCTTGAAGGGTAATTTCGACATTTTACTCCTTATTTTTCTCTCTCCTCTAAGATTTGTATGTCATAGCTGGTTATTTTTTTTATCTTTGCGAAAATCAGAGTCATTTGGTTTTATTTGATTTGTATGCACCAAAAAATCTCAAGAAAAGTGGCTTTGTGGGTCAACGGACATAAGCCGTCGGGAGATTAAAGCTAATGGGTAGGTTATGCATTTTTTATCAGTGCCCTGCTTACAAATGCATATATTTTATTATATTAAGAAAGGGAATTTTTGCATTTCAAAGGCTACAAAGGGATGATGACAACTCATAATCCAAGTCGGTATTTTATTTTGTTTGTTTACTAGGTTGTTGCCACAGGCCGTGCGTTGCGGCGGTGACGCCTTAATTTTTTATAGCTTGCAACACGTTATATGATGCGTCAAGCATACGAAAACGCGTGTTTCGACTTATTTGATCTAAAACATTGTGGTTACAAAAGAAGCGGAATTGAACCCAAGTCGGTTCATTTAGTGAGGCTTCTACCTAACCACTATACAACCCTTACATTTGCATAAAGACTTAGCGCCATCAAAAAGTATGATAACTCGAATTTATAACGTCGAATTAAAACATATTACATTTCACCCAACTCGTTTCTAAATGTATGTTAAATAAGCATGAAAACGTATTATAATTGACCAGACTCGTCTTCGAAAAAAATTATGTCGATACGTGAATTTATATCCTTAACATCGAAACGTGAATTTATACTGACACGTACATGAATTTTAATTGACACATATATAGAAATAATCATGTGATAAAATAGTTCCTTCTTTTTAATTTCAATTAAAAGAATAGAATACTGAGGGTAAATTTAAAAAATCAGAAGTTAAGAAACGAAAATAATAATTTATAAAGTTTTTAGAAAGTTTTATAAAGTTTAAGGTTTATTTGTGTCAATTAAGAAAGCTTAGGATGCTTTTGTGTTATTTGTCATTTTTTTGTTTCTAAAATGAAATTGTCATTTGTTTGTCGGTTTCTAAAAATGAAGATGAAAGTTTTTACCAATTTTTTTGTCTGTTTCTAAAATGAAATTGTCATTATTATGTCATGTTAGCAAAAGGCAAATGAAAAGTCCGCTGCATCACCGACCTTTCATTTTAATAATATTAGGGAAAAGATCAAATAGGAAGTTTATTTTGGCTAGGAAGTCTAGGAAGCAATAGGATTAGGACATGTGGCAACATTTAAAATAAAGAAAAAGGGTATTTTAGTCAATCCAACCATTTTCTTCTTCCTTTTCAAAACCCAGTAACTTCAAAACCCACCATTTTCAAAACCCATCATCTTCAACCATTTCTTCACTTTCTATCTCAATAATCACTACATTATATTGCGATTTTCATCACCAATCAATGATTCAAACACCCGATCAACGTGTTCTTCAGCTTTTTTGAAAAAAACCCAGTTTAATTTCATACAAAATATCGTTTTTTCCGGTGATTTTGAAGATAATCACTCGATCCGTTCGATTCGAGCGCTGATAAGTGTTTCAATCGTTCAAAAATCGTCAATTGTTGAAGAAATCACTTCGATCAATGTAAGAAATTCTTTAATTTGATTTTTACGATATGGGTTTTTGATTTAGTCATTGCGTTTTACGATCTTGGCGGGGGTCCGGGGGCAGCGCCCCTGGTAGCGGGGTCCCAAGGGCGGCAGCCCCTGGCGGGGTCCAAGGGGCAGAGCCCCTGGCTGGGAAACTGCATCAGAAAAATTATTTTTCTGTAATAAAAATGCATCAGAAAAATTAATTTTCTGTAAATTGCCTCTGGAAACTGCATTGGTCCAGACAGTTCACAGCACAGACAATTCACTTTCTTTGGTGTTTTCTGGCCATTGCGTTTTAGAAAAACACATTCTTGAAGTGTTTTTAGTGCATTGCGTTTTAGGTAAAACACTTTTTTAGGTGTTTTCAGTCCATTGCGTTTTACAGATAACACTTTCTTTTGTTTTTTAGGCAATTGCGTTTTAGAATGAGTCATTTTAAGTGATTTCTGGCCATTGCGTTTTACAAATAAGACATTTCTTTGTGTTTTTTGTGCATTGCGTTTTAGGTAAAACATTTTTTTATGTGTTTTCAGTCCATTGCGTTTTAGAAAATAGACATTTTAAGTGTTTTCTGGCCATTGCGTTTTAGAAAGTACATTTTCTTTTGAGTTTTTAGGCTATTGCGTTTTAGAAATAAGACATTTCTTTGTGTTTTCTGGCCATTGCGTTTTACATATAAGTCATTTATTTGTGTTTTTGGTGCATTGCGTTTTAGAAAAATGTCATTTTTTAGGTTTTTTTTTTCATTGCGTTTTACGTAACTGGGGGTTTTTCTATTGCGTTTTACGCAACTGGGTTTAAATTTTTTTTTTTAAATATAGCAATAGTATACTCGTTTTAAAGATAAAAAAAACGCTCGTTTTTTTTTGTGCAATTTTTATAAAAAAATAATGTCGTATGAAAGAGTTATTAACGTTTAAAAAATGGGGGGGAATTGGAGGAGAGAGAAACTATTGGCTTGGATTGACTAGAATGCCCCTAAACAAACTCACGCGCCTCTTTTCTTCTTTTCAATTTCCCTGATTTAATCTTTGCCCTTGATTAACTAAATGGATGGTCAAGATCACTTCCTAGCCTTCCTAGCCAAATTAACTTCCTATTGTATCTCCTCCCTTTAATATTATATATAAACTTGATTTGTATCCACCAAAAGATCTCAAAGAAAAGTGGATTTGAATTTAGGTAGCCATTTGTTTTTTTAGTTACACCATCATATTTTTTTTTCGAATTGGAAATAAATAATCTCACTTAATTCAATTTGGCCAATAATAATCTCAAGTCAGTTATTGGCCGATAATAATTCGAACTGCTCAACTTTTTTTTTTTTTTGTAAAATAGTTCGCCGTTAAAATAGCTTAACGGAGTTAAGTTTTTTTCCGAACTACAAACCGATGTTTTAGGGCTTTTGATCAGAACGAAGATACGAGTCGATTGATATTAATATTGTTGTAAATGTTTTTTGCATTGTTGTAAATGAGAAAAGTGTTTGGGATTTACGTCAGTGTAAATATTTAATATTTACGTGAATGTAAATATTTAATATTGACGTCAATATAAATAGTAGATAGTTAGTTACATGTGTATTTATTAATTTAAAATACTCTTGCATTTTTTTTTACATGTATTTAATTTTTGTTCAACTTTATTGTGATTGGTGCATTTTTTGTTTAAATTGATAAAATCCATAAAAAAAGAAGTTACAAAATTAAATCTACACATCCACTTTCAATAATATTTATGTAAATTAAATCAACACAACCATTTTAATAAATCTTATGCAACACAACCATTATATAAATATGGTTGGCGAAGCCTGATAAACAGTGATTCCTGCCACATCATTTTGCTTTTGCTTCAGTACATATGTTTCCACACGTGTCACACATCTTAAAACGTGGTGTGATTTGGACACTGGAGTTTCACCATGTCTTTCTCCACACACCACTTCCTGCTTCTTTCAATCCACCTCCACCGCTTCATCCTTCTCAATTTATGAAACTCCTAAGCAGATCCACCGGTAACCACCAACTTCAGGCCACGCGAACAACCCACGTTTCCTTCTAACATGATGAAACCCTTGAGTAGATACAACAGTCGCCACCTGCTTTCGGGCCATGATGGTGATGTTTGTTCACCTGATTTTATCTCGGCCACTCTTTGATTTTGTTTTCACGTTTGAGGATGTGAAAACGGCGTTTCAGTTCTTATCGATGAAAGCTTATGACATTTTTCTTTAGTTTTCGTCTCTGTTTCGAGAACAATGTTTGGGAACATTAAATATGAAGGTCTGGGTTGTTTGTTTTACCCCTCATTCGAGTTTGAGGTTGTGATGCTCAGCTTAGCTTTAGAGGCTATGATGGTTGCCTGAGCCTCCATTGTGAACACCTGCTAGCTTAAAAATTGCGCACATGAGGTGTTTGATTAAATGCTTTTATGAGTTTGTTGTTGAAATATGGGTTGTCCATACCTGTTACCTTAGAAAGTCTCTATTGTGAACACGTGTTAGCTTAAAAATTGTGCACATGAGGTGTTCGATGAAATGCTTCAATGGGTTCATTGTTAAAAATAAAGTTTGTTCATTTTAACCCTCACTCCCGTTTGAAGCTCTGATTCCTACCTGAACTTTGATGAAATGCTTTCATGGGTTTATCACCTATATTCATGATTGTTGGTTAAATTTATGATGTTCTTTCTTAGTTGACTCTACGAGGAAATGGCGTGTCTGATAATGTTGCTTTACTTCACTGCATGAGGTATAGCTGAGGTTCGGCGATGATGAATCTGTAACACTGTCTTGGCGTGGCAACTGAGATGGCTAGAAGCAAGCAACCAGATACACTGCAGCCATGATTCTGAGCCTGAACTCACGCTAAATTTGTGTGGAAAGGGATAACCGTGAGTTGTCACGGTAGACCAATCTTGCCGGTAAATTTTTAAATGCACAATCTAGATTTTCAATGTTATTGTTGCCTTACATCTTTAAATAGATAGATAATAATATAACATAATATATATAATGTGGTTAATTTAAAAATTAGAACTTTATATCACCAATGAAGAAGTAAGGTTGTTCATATAATCATATCACCATTGCTATTGAAAAATACCCATGATGGCGTTTCATATGCTGTGGAAATAGCTCCATTAACCACAAAAGCTCTACAAGCCGAGGTTCCTAATCCTCTAGACATCACACCATATACATCATTTGTGACACTTTTCTTGAAACGCTTCATAATCTCATTATACTTTACTGTAGAATTAGTACGAATTTTGTCAGTTCTTAAAGTTGGGTTTTAAGTTTTGCGGATGAAAAAGATCACGAAACCGAATCAATTGCACCTGCGTTGAATTTGTGTTTATCTTATCTTCAATTCCATGTGGAGGTGGGTATCGAGGAAGAGATCGTTGACGCAACGTCGATGATATAATGAAAATCTTTTAGATTACACGGTTGTATTTATAATTTTATTTAACACTTAGAATTGACTTAGCAGGTTATATTCTTCATCAACCAATTGATATTCTTTTTGTTCTTATAATTGGATTTTTTGCTTTGCAGACGAAAGACTAATGGGAAATTGAACTGATTACATTTGCATTTTGTTGGCCATGGGTCAGATCGCGGGCCGTTTTTCTTGGCCACATTTGACACCACATTTTGTTTGTAAGAAGTAGCACAACTCAGGCTGTAGATTAAGGGCAAGACAATAAAACTATTCATTTTTTGTGTATATATATTATACTAATGCTAATGATGTTATATATAGCTAATCTCTACAAGGCTCTTACCTACATTACCCTTTTCTCTTTGGAAACAGGTCAGTTGCCGCCGCAACGCGCGGTTGAAAATAACCTAGTGTATAGTTAAATTCAATCTACGTTTGATCTTCATTTTCTATGTAATTGGGGATTTTTTTTTGGAAAATAGCCAAAATGGCCAATGATTGGTCAACTTTTCCAAAATGTCCAAGTCAAACGTCTTGTGAAAACGCCACAAAAACATTTTAGCGTCTTGGCGGCTAACCAACGAAACGCTGCCACGTGTCCGACACTCAGCTCAGACGTCTTAACGTCTTAGCTGAGACGTTTCAGACGACAGCTTGAGCCGTCTTAACGTTGATCGGTTAAGCCGACACTTTTGCATGGCTTGAGACGTTTGAAGGCGGCTTGAGACGCTTGAACACCGCTTGAGACGTTTGAAAGGCGGCTTAAGACGCTTGAGATGCTTGAACATGGCTTGAGCTGTTAAGACGTTTAAAATTTTTTTTAACACGTTTCATTCAAAAGTTGAGACGTTTGAGACGTTTCCCGGTTTTCAAAGTTGTTTTTAAGACGTTTCATTCAAAACTTGAAACGTTTGAGACGTTTCAAGAATTTCAAAGTTTTTTTAAGACGTTTTCTGTAAAAGTTGAGATGTTTGAGACGTTTCATGAATTTCAAAGTTGTTTTTAAGACGTTTTCTATAAAAGTTGAGACGTTTGAAACCTGTTTTTAAGACGTTCACAATTTCAACCCTGTTATATACAACCTTTTCTTCACCATATCCTCTACCCCATTAGTGTTCACAGCTTCACAGCTTCAAAAAATGGGCAGACCCCCTGAAAATTATTTTTTCGAATTCAACAAACGGGTTTAAGAAGTCATCTACAACGGACACAGATCTTCTCCGATTTATCGGATGTGATCGGATTTCCCCTTCCACGTGCTCTGCGGGGTCGATCGGGTTCAAGAACTCATCTTCAACGGACACGTGAAGGGTCTAACGGGTTGTTCGGCACATGACGGTTCTGCCCTTTTAGGGTGGTTGATGAGACCCTGGCTAACGCATTGGACTCGCCAATGTGTTAGCCAGGTCTCCAAACATAACTGAAGCCGCAGAACCGTTGAAGAAAATGTCAACAACCCGTTACATATCACCTAGGCCAATATAAATGTGGGTTGATGGAACTTACCAGTTCACGGCCCATCTTTATCATTGCTAGGTGTTTCGATGCAAATTCTGGAATCAGAATCCGGATCTCCTACCCAGTTGGAAGTAGCGGTTTGGTGTATTCTAGTTCAAATGATTATGTTTGTATTTTTTTGTGTTATGTTTTTTATGTACTTTGTATTGAATCATAATAAAGTTATAAAGTTTACTTATTTACATTTGAATTCTAGTTAAATTGCAGTAAAATTCAATAAAAAAATTACATAATAATAAACTCAACAGCTATTTAAATATTAAATATTCATTTAAAGTAACATTAAATATTCATTTAACCCCCCATATTAACTAACTATAAATACCCCCTAAACACACACACGTCGTTCACCCTACTTCTTCTTCTTTCATATTTTGTTCAACGTTTCCAACAAACGCATTTCAGTTTTTGCCAACATGGCTAGTTCGTCGTGGACCGATGTGGAGGACATTGCGTTGGTGGAGGCTTGGGAGGAGGTGTATACCGATCCTCCTCGTCGAGGACAGGGGGTCTATGGGTCCGTGTGCAACAATATTTTGCACAACTCCGTGGTATGGACCACGACCGCACCGTTGACGCCTTATCTTCAAGGTTCCGGGTTATACGCTTGGACTGTGAGATGTTCGAGCGTTACTACAAAGCTGTGGAGGATTCATCTCAGGACCTTGGTGAGGAGGACATAAAGGCGGTTGCCCTCATCAACTACCGCCACAAAGAAGGACATGAATTCACACACGTCTCGGAGTGGGAAACGATGGGGTTTGGCTTTAGATGTTTGGTTTTTTTTTTAATGTAATGTTTAATATTTTCTTTTTATATTTTATTTTTTTTAATGTAATGTTTAATATTTTCTTTTTTTTAATGTAATGTTTAATATTTTCTTTTTATATTAAACGGAGCATTATTTGGCCATTAAAACGATTGGGGGATAACAGTTTACGGGGTGGGCCTATTGACCGTTTCACAGGTTTGGGCTTACGGGTTTTGGGTTTACGGGTTTTGGGCTTACGGGTTTTGGGCTTACGAGATTTGGGCTGATGGGGTTTGGGCTTAAGGGGTTTGGGCTTAAGGGGTTTGGGCTTACGGGGTTTGGGCTAAAGGGGTTTGGGTCTAAGGGTTTTGGGCTTAAGGGGTTTGGGCTTACGGGTTTTAATGTTAATGTTAAAAATAAAAAGTTTGAATTGTATTATTTATAAACGGTCCAAAAGCCCCTTGAACCTTAACTACTAAAATTATAAATATTTATTTACTTAATTAAATATTAAATGATTATAAACAATTAAATCAGTAAATAAAAAATGTGTTTTGGCAGCAACTTGTAATTGGCTTTTAAACAAAATGAGTGTATAAATAAAATTAAATCTAGATGTAACTCGTTCTCAGGGTCACGGTGTAGTGGCTTGTGATATGTTGGTTAAGTCGTTGGTGTGTGTGTGAACCGGGTTTGGCGCGGGTTCGATACCCGGCGTTCCCCTTTTTTTTATTTTTCATATTTATAAGTTTTTGAATATGGGCTTTTAAAGAAAATGAGTGTATAAATTAAATTAAATCTGGATATAACTCGTTCTCAGGGTCACGGTGTAGT
>JARYGA010061373.1:0-45063 GCA_030545235.1 Helianthus tuberosus | reverse complement strand
TATTTTTTTCCTTGCAATCATACAATAATAAAAAAAAAAACGATAATAAATAAAGTAAAACAAATACTTAATAGATTATTGTTTGGGTCTTGAGCTAACTTTATCAATTATATTTAGGGCCTCGTTTCAATTCTATTATTAATAAAATTTGGGCTTATTTTATCATTCGGGCTTAATTATTTTACAAGTTTTCGGGTTGTAAAATGTTTGGTTTTTTGGTTAGTGGTATCCTCGTATTTTTTTGGGGGTATCATTTGTATAAAACCGGAAAAAAAACACCATGAATACGTGATACGGACCATCTCAATTGATGGTTAGGGTGGAGATCACAAAGTTGAAGGGTTTCATTAAATAATTTTATGCTTAATTTACTTGTTATTCAAGTTCCTTTGCTTGTTGGTCAAGTTAGGTTGTTAGTATTTGAATAAGATTTGTTTACTTGTTTTCCAAGTTTGGATTAGTATAAATAGGGATTTCGTGTTTGGAATTTATTAAACTCTCTCAATTGTATTAAGAACCGGTGTGTTTGTGTATGTAATTGTGTATTTGATCTCCCAGTTATAACAAATACCTTATACAATAATTGGTACGGAGAAAGTTCTTGTACAAATAAAGCATACAAATTTAAGAAAAGTCAAAAAGACAAGGTGTCATTTTTGTAATTATCAATAACTATCAAAGTTAATCTACAAATGTACCTAAAAAACCTAACCCCCCCCCCCCCCCCCCCCCAAAAAAAAAAAAAAAAACCTAAACCCCCCTCCCCCACCCCCCCCAAGCTAAAATGCTAAAAACAAAACCCCCAAAAAACTTAAAAAAAACTAAAAAAAAAACACACAAATTTTTTTTTAATATTTTTTACATTAAAATCGCTAGTTTTAGTAGCCAATTTTTTTTTTGTAACGAAATATAGCGATTTTTTTTATAAAAAATTTGTGTGTTTTTTAGCTATTTTTAGATATTTTTTGTTGTGTTCACATTTGTATAGTAACTTTGATAGTTGCTGGTAATTACAAAAATGTCACATTGTCTTTTTAACTTTTCCTTCAATTTGTATGTTTAGTAGGTTAAGTTTATTTGTATTTGATCTTTATCTTATAAATTAATTATAAATTTCAGGATAACACAGAGATCATATACAAGAGCCAAAAATTTGAGAATCAACACCCCATCACGGTTCATAGGTAAGGCTAAAGGGTATGGAGAGGGTCATCCTCATGAGGATGAGCCGCCATGTAGGACGCCACATCACCATCCTTCATGGGATGGCGCTCCTAGCAAAATGAAAGGGTGGAGTATGGGCCTACCCCACTCCGATTGTTTTTATTTTTTTTAACTTTTTATTTTGCTTAACTTGATAAAAACACCTTAAAAATTAAATAAAATTAAAACATAAAACAACATAATTAAATCCATTACATAAAGAAAAATTACATATCCTAAAAAATAAAATTACCAATCCTAGAAAAGGAAAACGTAAAAGCGAAAAAAATAAAAACCGATACGACTAAAAAATACCAAACAACCTACGACGTCCATTTTTTCTTAACTTCCTCTTTCATCATCCGGTAAACCTCGCGTTCATCCTCCGGAACCGAGTCGAGATCCAACCTCATAATCCTAAAATCCTCCGCTCGAGCATGGTCGGCCGATAAGTTTTTCTTATAACTATATTTTTCCGCCGTGAGCTCTTTGAACGAACGAAATTCGGATATCAACTTCTCCATTTTTGAACCCGCCCCGGAAGACGTTTGGCTCGAGCCGCCCGCTTTTCTCTTTCCGGCCGCCTCTTTTTTTGCTTTGTCCCTTCTGGGGGGACGTTCCGACTCGTGAACGACAAACACCTTCTCGTCAAATTCTGGGTCGTCGTTTATGTCGATGTGACAACGAGCGGTGGAACCTCCCGCACTATAACTTCCGGACTCGGAAGTTTTGCTTCGTTTGGCGGTTGCGACCTCGTTTGGAACGGGCTTCCATTTGTTTTCTTTCTTTAAAACGTTCCATGCTCGGAGGTGTTGGAAATGAGTTGTATTCTTAGAGTCTCATTTAGCCAAAACGAGGTTGAGAATGTCCTCCTCGTTACTCCCACTCGGAGGATTAGTGTAAAATTGGTTATAGATACCGCTAAAGGTGTTGATGGTTTTGCTCATTTTACGCCACTTGCCAGAGACGGAATTGATATCACGCATCGGGCCTTGCTCCATACGCGAGTTAAATTTATCTGTTATCGCCTTCCAAAAACCGGTACCCGTTTGGTTGTTCCCTAAATTTAAAAAAAAAAATTGCCTTAGTAAAATAAAAAATAAATCTTTTTAAATTTAAATTAAAAAAATAAACTTTGGTTCATACCGACAATCGGGCAAGTTGAGGACTTAACCCACGCAATTGCTAGCGCCTCCTCCTCTAATTTTGTCCAAGGTCTCGCATTTGGTTTCGAACTGCCTTTGGTTTCGACTACGGTTTCAACCGCCTTCCCCTTGTTTTTTTTGCGCCTTTGGTTTCCAAGGTCTCGCCTTTGGTTTCGAACCGCCTTTGGAGTGCTTGGTAATGTTGCATTTGTTGGTGTTGAGACATTTGCTTGAACGCGTTGGGTGATTGTTGGAAACCCGAAAAGGTAAATTGCGGAGACACCCATGAAGGATCGATAGTCGGAGTGTAAGCGGGCGTCGAAAAAAAGTTAGGTTGATTCGGGTTCGGGTTGGGATTGTTCGGGTTGAACGGATTCATGATTTTATAAAAAGATGGAGTTTTTTTTTTTTATAAAAATGGATGAGAGAAGGGAGAAGTTGGATAGAGTTAATTTATAAAAATGGTTGAGGTGGGGTGTTTATTTAAAGTGGAAAAATCTTTTTTTTTTTAATATAGCCGTTGTTCAACGACACAAATTCAAAAAGTAGGCCTGTCACACACGTCCTTGGGCCGACGAAGAAGACAGGACGCCCATGAGGGGGGCGGTGTGGGGGTGCGGTGCCGGGCCTCGCCGGGGCATGGCCGGTCCCCAAACGAGGTAGTCTAAGAAATTGATGCATGTTTTGCGGGACAACTGGCCGAGATTGATCCCATAAACTGCAACAGGATTCTATCATGAAGCAAACGTTAATTATACTATAACTAGGTTATCACCCGGGACTGCTTCCCGGGTTGGAGAAAATTGTTTAGATAAACATTAAGTGTGTAAATAAAATAAACATTAAGTGTGTAAATAAATTAGTGACAAGTGGAAATATAATTTAAAGATAGTCGAGTCCCTTTGTAGATCAAATCCTTCAAGTTGCCAAAACCTTTTTTTGAGTAAATCGAATCTCTTTTACAAAAAAGAACCAACAAAAGTATAAAAATAGTCTTTTAATATACAATTAACACCAACCAAAAGCCATGACTACAATAAGACAACACAAAACAATACTTTTTTTTTCTAATAATGAGGTTCAGCTATTAATTATATAAAATCCACCAAAAATTGAGCATTGTATGGTCCCCTTTACAATGGCTCCAACAATGCAGAACCACTACAACCAACAACCTACACTGATAAGTTATTAGTTTCATGATTTATGATTAGTTCCTCATTCTAATATCCTCCTAGAATCCCAGCAGAAATTACCATCCTCCAGGATCATACTTATTAATTCCATTATAATATCCTTTTTAAACCTCATTATAATAGCATTCCAAACATTTTTTAGCCTATAACATTAATAAAAAAAACAAAAAGGCCACATAACCAGAGCCTCGAACCCTTGACCAAAATATGTTTTGTAGATTCAACATTTTCATCACACTTTACAAGAGTATAGCTCAAAATGACATTCCTCCTTGCAAGTGCCTTCGCAGTTGGAACCCGACCCAAAAGCAAACGCCAAAACACATGCTAGTTAAACTATCAGCTCCTATTTTTCTGGCATTCCACGTTCATCTCATCTCAACGTTTATTTTCCATGAAGCTCGGTCAAACCTATCTAAGTCTTCATTCACCACAATCTCTCAAACCCACGATTACATGAGGTATTTGCTAGGGCATTCTATCCACAGATCTATAACAAAAAAAAAATCACACTAAGAACAAAACATTAGACTTTGGAAGCAATGTTGTTCAAATTACATAGAAGTCCTGTATTTGACCCGCTTAACGTTAACTCTATATATTGGCTTGTTTGTTAAATACTGTTTTTAACATGTTTCCTATTAGCTTGCTATACTTCCCTTCTTATAACCGTTCCATTTTCATATCCTATACACTGACCCGTTTAATATTAAGTCACTATATTTTGGTTTTTTGACCCGTCTCATTCTACACCTCTTTCCCACATAATACATAATAATACATATCTATAGCCAATTGCCAAGGATTTTGTTAGGTAATGAAATATTTGATTCCCAGAATTTAAACTGAATTAAACAAACAACAAACACACAAAAAAAAAAAAACAGCAATACCTTAATTAATCTTCCGCTAATCCAAAATCCGAATGAAAATGACAATTGTAGTCTGTAATCATAAAAATCCAAGTTGGGAACAAAAAATATCAATTTGTTGATAAAAACCTTAATTGATTAAGAATTGAACCTGAAAATTGATAAGATATGCTCCGAGTGTGTCGTTCTATTCGCCCGTTGGTTGTTTCTTCACCCACAAAAGCAGGTACATGGCGAGAAACTCTGGATTGTAACGTAGAGGTACGATAAGACATTTGGCGTCCTGATTGAGATGCCGCCTGAAAGGAGAAATTGAAAGATTAGGCGAAATCTGGATCCGCAAAACCTGAACGACCATACAACTACTAAATAGAGCAAACAAACACCCACTAACTGCTAACTGCTAATTAGGGTCACTAACCCATTAACCCATTATCTAAGACTTGTTAATTAAACAAAAACATCAACGCACTATCTAAGACTTGTTAATCAAACAAAAATATGTGACTAAAACAAACAAACCAACTAAAAACCATAAACTTTGTTAACCCGTACCCATTGACCCGTTAAGATTAACCCAACACAGGCAGCCCTAGGGTTTTAAATTATAAAACTTTGGACAAATCAACTATATATCAAATTTCAGCCCAACATATACCATTTATGCTAGCCATGACCCATTATGAGCATATATAAATCACAATTAGCTAACACAGCCAAATAAGACTCATTAAAAATTGGCATACCCACCTGTCATCAACGAATATGAATCATTGAGTAACCTTTAACCACAAGTCTAAAACCAAAGATGAGTGTGTGCTTAATGCCATCTCCACAAGTCTTACAATAGAACTTTATTTATTAGAACTCTCCAACCCGTGCAAAATACAACACATCTAAACCAATATCCATTTTGACCAAAACCTCATGTTCCTAACCTGTCCATATTGCCACAAATATTCAAAAATATGTATCAATACACATGTATGAACTTAGCCTCTTGCTACATGTTGCCAAAGATTATATCGATCAACCCGATTCCCGTTAAAAATTCAAGCAAATAATATACACAAAAAATATAAAGCACATATTAGAAAACTCATTTAGATAAAACGTCAACATGCATTTCAACGAACACCTGATGGGGTATACCTGCTTCGTAATAAATTCAGGTCGACGGGATCTTCCTTTCACAAAAAAAACCTTGATTTCGTAGACTTGTTGGCCATTATCTTTATAGCAATGTCAAGTGTAATTATTCAAGTCCCACGATTACATGAGGTATTTGCTAGGGCATTCTATCCACAGATTTATAACAAAAAAAAAAATCACACTAAGAACAAAGAAAAGAAAAAAAAATACATCAACACATGTAAAGATGTAGAACCATTGTAGATAAAAAAGATAAAACAATATAATCAATGATAATCTATAGAGATGTCGAACCTGAACTTGAATTGGTAGAAGATAAAATTGATAACTCAGTACAGAGAGAAAGAAGATGGATGTTAGAAATTAACAATTTCAATCAACTTACAGATCTATCAACAAAAGAACCATCTCCACCTCTCATGTCCAATTTGAGCCCTAACAATCTGCAACAACAAAAACCCTAATCCCATTATCTGAGATAGGTGGTAATTCTCCTTGGTTGTCTTCCTTTCCCCTCTGAGCACCACATGTTCCAAGAGACACATAAAGAAACAATTATATCATATAAATTACAAAATGTTTATCTCAACACCATCGTTTTCAAATTTCATATGCTAAAAAATATACTTTAAAGCTAAAAAAAATCAACCGGAACATTCAATCATACCTCTAATTTCATAGGATTCAATCACTCACAAAGCAAACCCCTTCAAAAACTATGGATCTCGTTTCGCTCGTCACCATTAAATTACTCCTACCAACTACACAGAACAACTGTATAAAATTAAAATCGAAACTCATACATGCGAAATGAAGATCGAAGATGTCTGAGAAGAAAAATAACATACAATCGATTGAACTCCAAATAAAGACGAACCTAATCCACATTAGAGAAAATAAAAAAAATACAAACAAATAAAGAGAGTAGATTGTACCGTTGAGATGAAGATCGAAGAAGAAGACGGAGAAGAATAAGACGGCTGTGATGTAAAATGGAGTAGAAGAATTGAGAAACCCTAAGAACGCTTAGGATGATGGATCGGCTGAGAGAAAGAATGAGGGATTAGGTTTTTAAAACATTTATATACCCGGGTCAAACATTGCGGGTTTGGATACAATAAACGGATCCCGTGTCAACCCATCCAGTTTCCCGCCAAAACCACATCTAAGAAGCCCTAATATTGCGACACGTGTCCCATATTTTTTTCATTTATTATATATAATAGATTTAAAAAGCTACGTTGGTGGGGTGACCCACCGGCTTTGCCTTACACCCCTAAACTTTTACAATTTTGCGTTTCAAGCCCGTCAGCTTTGCTACTCCCCTAAACTTTTTCAATATTTCATTTCAAGCCCCTCAGCTTTGTTACGACCCCTCCACTTTTAGAGTAATCAATTTTAGTCCCTTATCTAACTTTACTATTCTTCTACTTTAACAATTGGCATTTTTAGCCCTTAGCTTTTTACTAATGTCTATATTACTTAAAGTACAAAGTCGGTGAAACCACCCCTCTTTGACTTTCAAAATTTCTGCTTTTAGCTTATAATTTTGTAATTCATATTTTTTTGCATATAGAATTTTCCTTTTATTTACTCTCTACTTTTGTAACTTGCATTTTTTACCTATACTCTGGTAATTTACGTTTTTTGCACATATGCTTTATACCGACCCCTCAACTTTTAAACTTTTCTTTTTACATTTTGACGTAAATTTGGTATACGCTTTCAGCCTTTATTTTGTATGTTTCCTACATATGAATCAGGTCACATATAATACGTTTTGACTTGATCGTATAAATTGGAGTTAGTCGAGTCGCATATAATACGTTATGATTGTACACTATAAACTCAATTGGCTTTACATTTTAATCCAATCACAACACATCTATAGGTTACATTGAGTTCAGTCGGATACGTCGAAACACAAATTATTATATGATTAACACATCACATAACGCTTGGACTAATCCGTTCGACGTTTGCGATGTACCTGCGCCGCAGCGCGCGCGGGTCTTATTACTAGTTAGTTAAAAAACAATAAGAAATAGTTAAAAAACAACAAAAAACAAAAAGAATACGAAATGTCATATGAACCAATCTATATCTATATCTATAATATATGAATAAAGTGTGGGACACATGTCATGTTGTGGTGCAACCAAAAGTTGTTTTTGGCGGGAAAATGTGGGAAACACTAACATTTTTTTTCGGATCCCGCGTCTCTTTACCAAACCCGGATTTTAGACCCGGTTATATAAACAATCTAAAAACCCAAATCCCTCTCTTTTTTTCTTCTGAAACCCTAGATATCACAGCGTGTAGTATACTACTCTTTTCTAACGACAACCGGTGCTTGAATCATTGACGATCTAGAGGATACGATCATCAGGTTTCAAATCTTCTTTTGCTATTTGTTAATCATGTTGGTAATCTGTTCAAAGATAGTTCATTCGTTGATCTCTTCTTTTTTTTTTCTTTTTGTGCGTGGAGAAGAAGATATTGTTTAGAGAGCCGTTCAAAAACAAAAATTAGGGTTTGTAGAGAAGATATGATTCGGGATTCTTCTTCACACCACGTTACTCAAACCCTAACATCCATGATCTTCCTTCCCGATGTACTAGATCATCAATTATATTTTCTACTGATTCAAGTTCGACATCTCTATAGATTATCATTGATTGTAATTTTTTATCTATCGTTGATATTTGATATTGAAACCCTAATCCCCAAATGCAATAAACAATCAGTTGTTAACAAAAGCACATATTATTAATAGATAAACAAACAATAATGCAAAATCAACCTCAAGCTTCAACAACAACAAGCTTTGATGAAGCAAGCTCTTTTTCAACAACAAGCAATGTATCATCGTGCCTCTTAGCACCTCCACAGGTTTACACACTTCATTTGTTTTAATATTTGTAATGTATTTGTTACATTTTTTGTACATATTCGTGAATTCATGTTATATATGTGTTACTTTCATTGTTTGCGAGCTTAGGGATTTGGGGTTTGGTTTAACTACAGAAGTATTCAGGGACACATGAAGACATGACTCTTGAGGAAATGTACGCCAAAGATGGTGATTTTGATGACGAAGATGACAGTGATTGGGACCCCTTAGAAAACCATATAACAGTTCCCACATGGTTTTGTGTTAACTGTACACTGGTGAACCTTGATGGTGCTATCTATTGCCATGTATGTTCATATCAAATCCCTTTGTGGATACTTGTCAATAATTTTCAAAATATTTTATGTGCAGATATGTGGAGAGCATAAAGAATCTGGAATCCTTAGGCATGGCTTTTGGGCATCGTCTTTACATGAGGCAGATTCGATTACGAATAAATCATTGGAACGCAACGGGAAATCAGAAGGTGTAAATCATAACTACTAATTTGTAGGGCAACTACTAATGAATTTGTTTGGAAAAAAAGATGTTTAAAATCATCTGTATTGAGGTTTCATGTGAGTTGCACACCAAGTGTTTGTGTAAGTGCCTAAAAGAATTCTGATATTTATTTGTGGCCGATGAAATCAGATTGGAATTTAGATGGGAAATTTATTAGTACTGTGGTCACAAACTGTGGAACTATTGCTGGTCTTGGTCACCAGATTTGATCTATTACGAGTTTAACAAACAACCACCATCCATAGACAAGGATCTTAAATCACCCAACCCTGTTCAAAACGTAGTTCCATATTTTGTGACCATAGAAAAAGATGAAACTACGGCCATAACTTTTACTTAAAAATGTTGCAGTTCAATGACAATTGAGCTCCTTTAATGCAACAATAATTACAATCAATCCACCCATACCGTAGTTTGATACCATTGCTGCCAGGTAAGCTTCTAAAGTTTGACCCGTTTGGTATCAAACATAACGTTAACTGGTCCGGAAGTCTTACCTCTACTATCTTGCTTTGTCAAGTTTATATATCATAATTCATGTTTTTTTGTGACCTCATATTCTGATATATGTTCTTCTGCAAATAAAAAATTACAACCTATAGCCTACGAGTAGTTGTAAATCAGTGTACACTAGCTTATAATGCTCATCAAATTGCTTAATCTTTATATAAAATCATCCTTCAGGATTCATCATTAGATTGTGAAGAAACCCCATTGCCACCGACCAAAACAAGCAAATATTTAGCCCAATGCTGCCACAGTTACTGTATTAGCAAATCTTTGCAGCTACCATCCTATGAGGTTGGGTTAATTCTGTTTTCAGTAGCAACAAGAAATATGTATATTTGAATACGTTGTTTGGTTTCCGTATACTGTACTGCATTTTGAATTTTATCATGCCCTGTAAATTTCTTAATCAGGTCAAGTTCTTTGAGCTCACTCTTGACAACTTCGGAATGCTTCAGTGTACGGAATGGGAACCCAATGGTTCATTCAACAAATTAAGTGGAACCGCTTCTGCCAGTGGTCAAGGTGTTAATTATTCTCAGGAGAGATTTCTGATTCTACATTGCCTCCTAACCGACGTAAAGTTGTCTTGTATCGTTCACCCATCACTCACGTTTTGGCGGTGAGTAATCAAAAGATGGTTTTATTTTTTATAAACTTCTGCTTTTAGTTTTCTATAAACATTAAAATCAATAACAATATGTAGGTTGTGAAGTTGTAAGGCATGTGACTTTGTTTTGTGCTCTCGATGACAGGTTCTGGCCACTGTGTTTGATGAGCTCTCTCCTGATGGAGTTCTTTTACTCTACTTATCTGCTCCAGGTAACACTATGTTCATATGTTTGGCTATTTTTTTATTTTAGTTTTTACTCTTTTTTTTTTAAATGGCAACTTTCATTAAAAAAAACAGAATCAGCTCGCTAGCAAAGCTAACAACTACAAACAAAACTGAAAAATCTCCTATCTAGCTAATATAGAGAATTCACACATGCTCTTACGAAGGCTTTCCATGAATTTAAAGACTATATTTTTCGTGTTGAATTTAAAGATTCACCGGCTATAACGATTTGTAGGCGGCGCTGAAAGGTGTTTCACGTGATGGATATTGACTATATTTTTATGCTTCTGGTGATAGCTATCTATAATGCATATTTTTTCATATAAACCTATGGTTGTTCATTTTCCCTTTAATGTATTGTTTAATGACAAGATGGAAACGGTTAGATCTGAAGCATACACAACTACTGACATTATGGCTGTAAGCATTTTTTCCTTTTTGTTGTAATTGAGAATTAAAGAAATTGAGAACTCATGTACCGAAAAAATCTATTTTTTATGCTTATCCTAGCCCACCTCAAGTATTGCAAGTCTCGGGTGTGTAAAATAAATTGTGGTATTGCATTTGCTCAAGAGGCAATGCTGGTACCAAAGGATCTCGTGCCTTACAGCCAAATTCATCCTGTATGTTATTTTTTCATTTTTTTTATTTTTGTTTTTGCATCAAATATTAATATTATTCAATTATATGTATAGTCTAATTACATTTGTGCTAAGTTTTGTATCACAACATATTCAGTAGTTATTTAGGTTCAAAATAATTAGATTTTGAGAAGTAGAGGGATGTTCAATACGTAACCTATTTTTTGTAATGAATTGCGAGAACCGCATAGGTACTTATATTGATTGCTTTAAATGTGATACATTAGTTGTTTTTTTATACGCCTCGCTTTCTCTTTATCATCACACGTGTTTATCTCCCATGCATTACGTACAAGTGCTTATGCGATTCTCGCAATTCTCTACTTAATAATGGTTTTGTATAGCACACAACCTTTGTGAAGCATGTAACAAGTTTTAATAAAACTGAATTGGAAAAAAATTAAAATAACTGCCAATCATCAGTTTTAATGATTTAATTAATCACTCTCTACATCCCAAATTATACTGGGCCTGAGATAAATAATGCTTATATGCCTTTCTTTACGCAATCATATTAGGTGTGTGTGCAATGTTTCTATGCTCATTATAACCCCTTAATGTGTTGACCGTTTATTTCTCTCAATATGCATTTGCACAGTTATTGCAAGCTCCACATGATGATGCTGAACTGATAATACGTGAACGTTTCCTGTCCCAAGATTAGTGGTGTGCGATCAACGTAGTTCTCAGGTTATTATTCTGCTTTTATTTTTATATTAAGTTGTCAAATAAAATGTGCATCGTTTGTGCATCGTTGGTCTCGGGTTCAATGTGGCAAAGGGTGAATAATATAGAGTTATTGGTGTAATAGAGTAGGATTAAGCGTTGCCATTAAAAAAACTTACGAGTTGGTCAAATTGTGTTTCTTTTTTTAACATTTAAAACATATCAAAAAACATGTTTACAGGTAGAGGCGTAGGCCTCTTAAAGGAGAGGTCTTAGGTTCAATCCTGGGCAAGGGTGAATAATATAGAATTATTGGTGTAATAGAGTAGGAGTAAGCGTTGCCATTCGAAAAATATAGCTCACTTGGTAGAGTCTTAGGCCTCTTAAAGGAGAGGTCTTAGGTTCAATCCTAGGCAAGAGTAAATAATATATAATTATTAGTGTAATAGAGTAAGAGTAAGCGTTGCCATTAAAAAAAACTTACGAGTTGGTTAATTTGTGTTTCTTTTTTTAACATTTAAAACATGTCGACAAACATGTTTACGGGTCAACCTGTTTTGTCTTGCACTAAAAATGACATGTTTGAACTTTGAACCAGAACTCATTTTGATCCTTATTTTATAGGTTTGACTAAATAGTTGTTTTATATAAAACGAGCTAGATTCTTATTGGCCAAGTTGGAACCCATCAAGTGGTTGGAATGGATGTTATCTTCACTGATGATGTCAATCTTCAAATGTTCTTTGAGCATTTACAGAAACTGGCAGTACAATCCTTTGACCCAAAAGTCAAACTTAAAGAGTTTACAAAGTTTCAAAACTCATGGGTGATCAATTTTCCAACATGAACCTTCTCTTGCATCGTTACAAATCGTTCTATTAAGGGTTTTTTTAGCCATATGAATTGTGCCAGGACCATTGCGTGAGTGATTAATTTGAGGGTGCAAATTAGTGAGGCGATTATGTGATCACTTAAAAGACATTTTGCATTTTGACCGTTTTGTAAGTTATTGATGAGATTATAGTATGTTGATTATGTATTTAACTTTAAGGTTATATATTGGAGTGGATTAAGGCCCCTTATGGAGCTAAACGAGCAAAAAAAATCATATAGTCTAAATTGCAAAAAGAAATCTTGCACTGGCGGTTTTTTATAAACAAAATTACTTATTCATTTACTTACAAATGGGTCGCTTAGGTATATGTTTTATCACAGACTACACACAAGTCAAATGGGTCGAATTGGTTGAAAGTAAGCCAAATTATTCTAAGTTATTAATGTTCTTTATTCAATAAACATGTTGAAACTGCAACTTCTACTTATGATGCATATGATGCTTAAGGTGTTACCGTTCGTTTTTTCATTTCTTTTACCCAGTCGAGTTGAAACATAAAAGTCCTAAAGAAGCAGCACGGATGGGAAGGAAAATACAAAGTGAGCACCCCGATATTGTATGGGATATTCTATATTTTTTTTTCTTTTTGGCAATTTCAAAACAGTTTTAAGTTTCTAATGAAAATTCGCGGTGGCTAATAAGTTAATAGAACATATTTGGTATGCAGGTAAGTGCTGATTGGGAAACTGTTAAGACACAGGTGATGTATAAAGTAATGAAATGCAAGTTCTCAATTTACACACATTGAATTCAATGCCTTATTAATAGCGGGCTGTGTACTGGTTGAAGATTCTCCTCATGATCTCCTTTGGGGTGGGGTCCCGACGGTGAAGGTTTCAATTTGTAAATCCAACTTTCAAGCCAACGCGTTGCTAGGTATGTTAAACTGTGACAATTAATAACCTCTACATTTAGCGTTGCCTCATTGTGTTTGTTAGGCACGCTAAGTAACGATTATTAAGCCGGTTACAATTGCTTGTATGGCAGTTATTTCACACCTGATACTTATGCAAACAAAGATTCAGCACTCGCCACAAGGCTGGCAGCGGGATTATGTGCTGATCTTGCTTCTGCCATATATTCCGGACGCGCTAAAAGTGGGTTTGCTCTGGTAAAATAAAATTTGAAATTTTGACGACTGTGGTCAATACAACTCACCTTTGTACACTTTAACTTATCTACGTGTGACGTGGCAGGTGCGTCCTCCAGGTCATCATGCTGGCGTAAAACATGCGATGGGATTCTGCCTTCACAACAATGTTGTAGTTGTTGCATCAGCCGCTCAGGCTGCAGGAGCAAAAAAAGTTAATTCTTGATTAGGTAATTTATTAGTGATAGTTTATTCACTGTTTATGAAACACCTGTATTAGTTGAAAGTGATATTAAAGTATGATATTTACTGATTTACCACATTTATTTGCAGGATGTACACCATGGAAATGGCACTCAAGAAATATACGAGCAAAACAAAACGGTGATTCTTGCAACCACCGATGTTACTTTCTTCAGCTCATTGATGATATGCTATATTAAATAAAATATCTGTTTCCAATTATATTGATTTGTTACATGTTTTGTATGTATCTTTACATAGACATGAAGGTGGAAAATTTTATCCTGGTACTGGTGCAGTCCATGAGGTTTGTTTTTGTGTGCTTTTTCCAACGAGACAATTTTACTTGAATATTTGCATGTTATCTAATAACAGCGAGTGTTACGTTTTTTGGCAGTTTGGTTCCATGGGTGGAGAAGGGTACTATGTAAACATTCCATGGAGTCGGGGCGGAGTCGGAGATAACGATTATATTTTTGCATTTGAGCATATCGTGCTTCCAGTAGGTTATTTCTGTTTATATATCTAATATATTATTGCTTTTAGGATGTGTATTCATGTACTCACTTTTGGAATTCACTTGATTGTAGCTCGTGAGTTTGCTCCTGATTTTACAATCATTTCAGCTGGATTTGATGCTGCAAGGGGTGATCCACTTGGATGCTGTGATGTAAGCTTAATTTTTTTGTTCCTGTAAGGTTATACTTTTCTTATTGGATAGCAAGTTCTTCGGAAGGTTTAACTGAACATCTTCTTGAATATGGTCATGACTTGTAGGACCATCTTCACGAATATGGTATTAATCCACATGACCACCTTACTTGACATGAAATCGACCTGTAAGACCATTTTCTTGAACATTATCTTCACCCTAGAATCAGCTTTTTTATTAAAAAATATATTATTTGATTGTTTTTCTTCTGCTTGCTGGATAGTAGTGTCTGCGGATAGTTTTAACCGATCATCTATTGGAGAAACCGATGTTCATCCATTGCTGACCTCTCTAATGCAATCTGTTCAGGCAGCGAACAACCATAAACGCTTTTCCCATTCTGAGGTTCCATTATGGTGATCTCGGTTTTAGAGTCCACTTCTCCATTCACCGTGTCACTACCAATCTCAGCCACCACTGTCGAAGAGTTTTATAGGTAATTCTTTGTTTTTTCTTTTTTTTACATATGTTTCGTTAATGTTTGTTGACATTCTTATTCACATTTGATGGGTTGTACTACAAAGACAATTTGAAGTTAAATATGCAATCAATTTTCTTAGGAGTTCTTGAATTAGTGTTTTAATCAGTATTCTTCTAATTCATTTTGTTTCTTTTGATTGTAATACATCAGAAACCGGAATTAATCACTTGCTTTTAGTAATGTGGCCCATTGGTTACTCAAGCTTTTAGAAAGAAATTTCAAATGTAATCAGCCTTGAGGGTTTCCATGGAGACCTCTTTAAAGTCGTAGGTACGTCAATTTCTTTCTTATTTATCGCCAATAGAAGTATTATTGACTGATTATGTTTATGGCTCTACTTAGAAGCAAATACCCAATGAACTGGATATGGATGGATCGAGCTCCTTCATTTTTTCATGGATATTATACCTCTCGAATTACTATTCTTTTACCAACTTTCTTCTTCCACTTTTATAACCTAAATATATGTCTCCTTTTTTTTTTTTTTTTGCTTTATGAGCTTTAATTATTGTCATATATAAGTTGGGATAAGAAAGTTTTGATTTTTTTTTCTGTGAAATTGGTTTAAATTTGAGTTCAAGATTTGTGGGTTTTTGTTTGAAATGAGAAATAGGTTCTTCATTGACTGCATATGACATAGAAATGTAGAATCTGGATTGCCATTAGAGGGGTGTTTGGATTTAGATTGATGATAATTTGTGTTTGATTTTTGAAAAGATTACAGATGTAGGGAGGCTGATGAAAGTCAAAGAGTGGTTTGATAGATATAAAATAAGTTGACTGGGAGTTTGAGGAAGATAATGATGAAATGCTTTTAGTTTTGGGGAACAACTAGAAAGGAAGGAGATGAAAGCTTCTTCAGAATCTTTAGCGACTCAGGACTCTTCGGCTATCGGGTATTCTTCAGAAAATTTTCGAGTTTATAAAAAAGTTTTCTTTTTTCCGCATTTGCAGATCTGGACAAACAACTGTCTTTGCATACTGTGTAATGGCACATGGCACCATGGAAGAAAAAGATTTATAAGCGTCAGGTATATCCTATCTATGTAGAGTTTTCAATATCGACCCATTCACATATGCATATTGAATTGGTTATTTCAGGTTATGTTGTATCGTTTACGGGTCAAATATGCAAATAAAAAACAATTAGCGTAAGGGGAGAAATTTGCTTGAAGTGTATTTCAAATACATCAAACAACCTATTCATGTTAATGAAAATCTAAATATTGAATATGACGATTACAAATATATCCATTTAAACAACAAGTATCCTTTTAAGTTTTGATGCTGGGAGTTTTAATAAAATAAGAATATGGGTCATGACAGGTAACCTTTTGGTACACGGTTGACATGAAAATTTTTTGTCCACATTTCTATATTAATTTTCACTATTACTTTGTTTATAATATTACTCTTTTGACTTTGCGAAGTCTAATTCTTCTCTTTTTTTAGAAAGGCAAAATATGAGGGTTTTCGAAGTCTATCTGTATGCACACTTATGTCCCAACTGAACATATATATTGATTTGACACATTAATTTATAAGATGAAGAATTGAGTGGATGCAAGATGGATTGAGAAACAAATAATTATGGATCAAGGAACAGATTGAGAAAGAAAGATGTAAGGTTTTGACCTTTTAGCATACCTGTCGTTTAAAGTGGTTGGGTTCCAAGCATCGGTTCAACTCGAGTCTCTCAATGATTTGGAAGGGAAGTAATAAATGTGTTATCCTGAAGTCTTAATTTCAAGATTAGTCTGCATGTGTGTATCAGTGTACCAGGCAGGTAGGTCGAGGGTATTGGGGAAGAGGGGGGGATCGATCCAGAGCCAGGAAGATGTAAGAGAACTAATTGTAAAAAATAGAGGTGCTAAAGCATGGGTGTTTAAACAAGTTGATTGGAAAGAATTTTGCTTTTAAAAAATAGAGATGCTAAAGCATGGGTGTTTAAACAAGTAACGTCAAGGATCCAGAGAAAGTTAGCAAGAAAGAGATTGAGCTTCGTATATCTAAGAATTGAAAATTAGTTTTTATGTTTTTTACGTCTTAAACATTTTGTATGGGTTTACGAAACATTTTTATACTGAGATCTCATTAACAATTAAAAGGTTATCAGCTTTACACGAAAACCATTAATACACATGGAGAGAGTTAGGATACTGATGAAACAGAACAAATAAATTATTGTGGGAAGGGAAATAAGATACTAATGAGTTTGAAAATGTTGTTTATGTACTTTTTATTATTGAAAACTAAATTTTCCTAACCCGGGATGTTCCCGGGTGATAGCCTAGTTTATATATTGTATAAATTGGGTTAGAACCATCTGTATTACACGGGTTGAATAAACGTAATTTTATATATTAAATAAAAAAAATAATATATTTTTAAAAAACTCATTTATTACAAGTGTTGAGTAAATATAATTTTATATATTAAATAATAAAAAAGTTATATCTTTAATAACCTCGTGTATTTTGCAAGTTGAATAAATGTAATTTTATATACCAAACTATAAAAAGTTATATTTAAAAAAAAAACCTGTGCATTCACGGGTGGAAGAAATGTAATTTTATATACTAAATAATAAAAAAAAGTTATATTTTAAAAAAACTCTGTGTATTGTACGGGTTGAATAAATTTAATTTTATATAGCAAATAATAAAAAATGTCAATAATAACATTAACAATAAATAATATGCATGTTTATCTATGTTAAGTGAAACAATGCTTTTTAGTTTGGATAAGACTTTACAATTTGAAGTTAAGTTTATGACAATAATTTAGAGTTGATAAAATTTACATTAATTTAATTAATATTTAGTAATTTAAATTAAATAATAATTATCTACAATTAAGGATAGAGGTGTACAAATCGTTTTTTTTTTCAAAAACCGGTTACGGTTATTAACCGGACCGGTTAAAATGGGCTAGAAAAGAAACCGGTTCCGGTTATTAACCGGTTTTAATATGAAAAACTTGTAACCGGTCCTAACCGGTTGTTTAAAAAACCGGTTTTTTTAATTTGAATAATGACCGATTTAAATAACCGATTAAAAAAACCGGTAAAGAAAAACCGGTACTGCAGAAACAACACAAAATTGTTTTTTTTTTTTCCAGTTTTTTTAGCTGTTTTTTGATGATTTTGTTGTTATTTCAGCTATTTTTGATGTTTTTTGAATTGTAAAACTTAACAATAAAGGTATAGAAAGTTAAAACATAATATCATTAAGTCTCGAAACAAATGGTTTTACATATAACAATGAAAATACGAACGATAATCGTAACAAAGGAAATACATAAACTTAAAATATTAATCCGCAAGAAGGTCCACTAATATATATAAACTACCAGGGGCGGATTTACTTAGTACCGAGGGGGTGCACAGGCACCCCCTGAGTTTCGAAATTATAGTGTATTTTTATATATAATATATACAGTGCACCCCCTTATAAATTTGAAGTGCACCACCCTTACCAAATAAGTCAAATGGTGCACCGGATAAAACCCTTGTTAGCAACCTCAAGGTCCATAGTTCGATTCTCTATAAGGTCGTTTTTTGTAATTTTTTTTTTAAATCCGTAATATTTAGTTAGGGTTTCAAATATCCCAATCCCATTCTACGCCTCTACTGTGACTCTGTGAGACCCTCAGACCCAACAGCGACGGCCAGCCACACCACCGCTGCCTGCCTGCCTCCGTCCTCCACTCCTCCGGCAACGGCGACGGCCAATCCCGTTCTCCCTTTGCATTTCCGTGACCTCTCCTTTGGTAAGTATCATCTTCACTAGATTTTGATAATAAGTTTCAATTAGCTTGTGTTTTATTAAATTCCGATTCAAACAGAAACATGGCAGTTGATGCTTCATAGATTAACCAAGTGTCCTAATTGATTAGTTATGCTAATTGATATTTGCCCCTTGAATTTGATTTGTAGGTATTAATAATTGATATTTGCCACTTGAATTTGAATTTGATTTGTAGGTCCTAATTGATTACTGATTAGTTATTGATTGTATGATTAGTTACAATAATTGATATTTGCCACTTGAATTTGATTTGTAGGTATTATGAATATCAAGAAATATCCATTTTCCACAGACGAAATTAGTCCAGAACCTTGGGGTTTCACAGATGAAATTAGTCCAGTAGCTTTTAGGGCTTTTAGGGTTTCAATTAGTCCAGTGCCTTGGCAATCGGCATCCAGCAGTATCCGCCCCTGCCCCCGACGACGGCGACGAGGCATCTCCGGCGCTCAGCTCACTCTCTTTGCCTCTTAACTCTTTCCACTGTTACACTCTTTCCGGCGCTCGGTATCACGGTATGTTCACAGACTCACTACCTTCTCTTTAGCAAATATAAATTATCAAATATTCAAATTCATGTTTCTAAAACCTGATTACATACTGATTAATTACAAAGAATGGTTGTTTCTTACTGATTAGTAACTACCTTCTCTTTAGCAAATACCAATTAGTAAATTACTTATTGATTAATTAGTTTTTCAATTTATAATGACGGTGTCTTTTTTATTATTTTGTCGTATTTTTATTATGTAATGAACTTTACCCGAACAATCGAACCGACCCGAACCGTCAAACCGACCCGAACCGTCGAACCGACCCGGAATTTTTTATATCCGACTCAATAAAATTGAAGCACCTAAAAACAGTGCACCACCCGAAAAAAATTCCTGGATCCGCCACTGTAAACTACAATACTAAAATATATCTTGAGATGCCTTGTTTAATCTTCTTCGCCCGAACACGAACCCGAACTCGAACTATTGCGTAGGAATTCATCTAATTCGGCTTCTTCGGGGGTCATTGGGGTTGTCAATTCGGCTTGGACCTCGTCCTCGTAAACTTCGCCTTCGTAATCTAATTCTCCCTCGAGTGAGCGTGTGTCTTGACATCTCTCCGCCGCATCCAAGTAATCTTTCAAGCAAATCGACATCTCAACCGCCTTTGGTGTTAGTCGAGTCCTCCTTATCGAAATCACCCTACCACTAATAGAAAAAACACTTTTCGAAGCTACCGTGGAAGCTTGGACCGTTATTAAATCTCAGGCCATTGTGGCTAAGATCGGAAATTGATCTTCCTTACTTTTCCACCAAGCCAACAAATCAAAATTTTGAAAGTCTTGTGAACTCATCATTTGTAGAAAGTTCGACCCACTATACCGACCGAGTTCACTACTACTAGTGTTACCACGATGCATTTGACTCAACTCATCATAAAATTGGTTATAAACATACAAATCTTGATCTTCCATACTTGAACCTTCACCGAAAGCGGCGTTTCTCATTGACTCGTGAATGTGTGACGAGGTTGTACCATATTTTGTTACATAAACATCAAACAATTTTGAAAATTGATCATTGAAACGACATTTTGCGGCTTCACCAAAGTTTCTTTCTTGAGGGGTGTTTAAATTCAACTCGTGACCAATTTTTTCAATCAAATACCCGGTTCCAAAAATATTAAAACAACGGTTTAGAGCGGCGGCACAAGTGAAAACCGCTTGTAGTTCTTTAAAATATTTTCTTAGTTTTTTCTTCATCGTATCCGCCATGTCACAATATGGTCTACCTCTAACCGACAACTCGTTTAATTTCAAACACATTTTAAACAAATTGTGAAGTACCAATGAACTTGTTGGATAGTAAACCCCCGATAAAGTCTTTGTTGATGTTTTGAAAACTTGAAGCAATTGTGTAACCGTTTCAATAGTAGCCCAACCCGATGGGTGGTAAGGCGAACACTTTCTACGACAAGCCAAAAGGTTATGAAATTCTATTAAACTTTCCTTTTGCAAAATAGCTTTTTCAAACATGGTTCAAGTCGAGTTCTACCTATGAGCAACGTCCCAATTGGGTCCTAAGCATATTCGACCCGCTTCCTTACAAGTGTAACGCCCCAAATTTTAATATCGCTGTAATTCGTTGTAATTCGTTGTCAAATCAATCAAAAGACAGTTTAAAGTAAATATCTTGCTGAATTGAACTTGATACGTCTGTTTTCGCCTTTCGTATCGAGCAAAAACTCTTCTGAACGACTCGTTTGGTCGGTAAAACGATCCTACAAGTGGTATCAGAGCTTAGGAGGAAGAGTTCTTACCAATTCAGCTGAAAAATCTGATTTCTACATCTTCTTTTCAAAATTAACAAGTTTTTATGGTTAAAATGACTTGAATTTCACTCATCATACGCGCAATAGTGTTTTAACAAATCCTAGAAAGTTTCAGATCTTAAAACGGCTTAAAACTTGGTCAATTTTAACAAAAACAACTCGAGATGATGACATCAGCAGTATTTCGTACGAAATAGGGGTGTAATTTCGCGCGAAATAGCATTTTCAGGATAATTTCGCACGAAATCACATATTCTCACTAATTTCGCACGAAATCAACAGGTTATTTCGTACGAAATTAGCTATTTCGCACCAAATCAGCTATTTCGTTTGTGTATTTCGCACGAAATAACCTATTTCGCTTGAAATTGTGTTATTTCGCACGAAATTAGTATTTTCACTTGAACTGATTTCGTTTGAGAAAGTATTTCGTGTGAAGCTGTATTTCGTTTGGAAGTAATTTCGTTTGAGAAGCTGTTATTGTGAAATTTTTGAAAACCGAAACATGGAAGAAGAATTCTACAACGCATTTGCTACTCCAATTACCATTACTCAGCAAGCAATGTTGGAAAACGAAACGGGGACTATGCAAAAACCGCCAAAGCTCATGAACATTGAGGAGTACAAAGGATGGCATGAGCGTTTTTGAAAACTGGTTTCAAGCAAATTATCTGGATGCTTGGGAGTGTGTTGAGACGAGATATGTTAGACCAACGAATGATGACGAAGAGGAGATTGCTATCAAAGATTTTAGTGCTGATGAGAAAAAGAAATACAAAAATGAAAAGACGATGATCAGTTTATTACAACAGGCTGTTAAAGAAGATATATTGGTCTTATTGCAACACAGTGGGAGTGCATATTCGATTTGGAAGGCGTTAAAGTCAAAGTTTGTTGGAAGTCATGAGGTGATTAAAAACAAAAAATCGCTTTTGAAGAAGGAATTTGATTTATTTCGAGGTTTAAAAACCGAAAGCACAAAACAGATTATTGAAAGATATTGCAATCTTATAATGAACATGAAGAGAGTGAGCATCACAAAAGATAATGAAGAGTTGATTGAGAAATTAGCTGATGCATCGCCACATGAAACTTGGGGCACGTACTTGATGATGTTAAGAAATAAGAAAGGGTTTAACACTCTAACTTTGAGCAAGTTCATTGAGAAATTGGAAGCACAAGAAATGGAACAACGGAAGATCTCTAGAATGAAGGATTTTGATGGTGAACAATATATTAGTATTTATTACAAAGGAGGTATCAGTGACAAGACCAACATGTCACCAAAAGTTGAAACTGCATTAAATGCTAAAAGTTCATCAGGATGGTCATCTAAAGGATCAAACAGCAAAACTGAATTTTCTTCATATCCATCATATGATCCAAATTTTTCAACAACCAAGAATGGAAAGAAGTTACAATGCAATATGGTATTAGACCTTGAAAATGGTCAAAATTACACTGAGGAGGTTGCAAAAAGTCACATGTCTTTGTTGGTGACTGTGTTAGAGTCATATGAGAGTTTAGTGGCAGGTCGGATCGGGAATCCAATGTTGACAAAAGAGGATTACGATCAAATCGATGCTGAGGAAATGGAATTAATGGATATAAAGTGGTGTCTTGCGAGTGTTTTGAGAAGAGCCGAAAAGTTTAAACAAATTACGGGAAGAGATGATTTCCGTGATGCAAATGTTTCTACTCTAGGTTTTGATAAATCTAAAGTTACTTGTTTTCGTTGCAAGGAAAAAGGACATTTCAAGAGCGAGTGCACAAATCGCGAAGCAAGTGGAGCTCAAAATCCGTTCAACAATAATGACTACTATTGGAAAGCAATTTATCATCAAGTTGCTCAACAACAACAAGAACCACAAACTGCACATGCCAGGAAGACAATCGAAGATTCATCAAAAAGAGCTTGTATGGTGAATCAAGAAGATAAAAATTCATCAAAAGGATTCAGTTGGGATAAATATGTTTCAGCTGGTAGTAAAGCATGTCTGATAAATCAAGATGATGAAAAATTACCAGAAGGGTTTAGCTGGGCAAATTTCAGTTGGGATGATTATGATCCTAACAAAACTTCAAATCACAAAGCTTTTGTTGCTCGAGTTGCTGAAGATAGTGATAATGATGATGATTATTATGCAAAACGAATGCAGGAGCATTTGAGAATGTTAGAAGAAAGTGATAGTGATGATGAAAAGGTGTAAGCGAAAAAGAAGAAAGTTAAAAAGCAAACCAAGAGTGATGACAGTGACAATGAAGAAGTTAGTGTGATAAAAAGGAAAGTAAAAGAAGTTCCAATGTTCAAAATCGATGCAGAAGCTGATGCTCGAAATGTTCCAGTGAATTATGAAAACTGTGAGATTATGAAGAAGAAAAACAGTGAATTGATTAACAACATGAACAGGCTGAAAGAATCATATGATGTCTTAAACAAAGTCATGAATCAATACAATCAATCCAGTGATGAGCAAGCAACAGCCATGAAGACTCTTCAAGGAGCTTTTATGACAAAGCAGAAAATTGTGAATAATTACATTGAAAAGTGTGCTATGCTGGAACAAAAACTGGAAACTCAAAGGATTGAAACAGAAAGGGTAAATAGATTGTTAAAAAGTTACTCATGTACTTCTTATGTTATTGACATGATTTATCCAACTGTGGAAGGCATGAAGGTGTTTGAAGAAGAAGAAAAATCTGAAGAAAAGATTTCTAAGAAGAAAAAGGACACTGAAGTGACGAATTCTGGTAAGAAATAAGGTGTCAGTTACAACAAGTGCCCACCCTCGCTTGAAAATGGATATTCTCCACGAAATCCAAATTCAGAAAGAGTTGAAAAAGCAACCAACTTGCAGTGGGAGTCTGAGTCTTCAGTTAACTTACCAGAAAGTATAGATATCACGTTCACGTCATCCGATACTGATCATGAGTCCGAGTTAATAAAAAAGGTGGTCGATCAGGTGTTGGATAAGGATGAAACGAAGGAATCAATGTCAGAATCCAAATCAAAGTCGAAGTCCAAATCAGAGTCAAAGTCTGAGTCCGACACGTCAAATTCTAAATTCAAACAGGGCAAACGGGTGTATAATAAAGAATTTATTTTATCAAAATATAATTTGAATAAAGAAGAATTCAAAGTAGCTTATACTTTGAATGATTCTGACAAATTATATTCTGATGAAGAATTTCCAATAAGAGGTGTTAAAACTGAAATGATCAAAAAGGTTTTCAAACTAACAGAAATTAACATTTCTGAAATAAAAGATGTAAATCTTTCGGATAAACCTAAAAAGTACACCTCAAGAGTTAAACAAAGAGAAAACAAGAAAAAGGGTTACAGTTCTGGTTCTGGTTTTCGAAAGAAACCAAACCATAACGGTAATTTTAAAAAGAAAGGATTAGGATTTATTCCACCAGAAAATCATAAAAATGAAAAATATGTTCGAGGTTTTAAATCAAAAATGGTATTTGTTTCAGGTACATCTTCTGAGGAAGAGAAAGAAAATTTGTTCAGAAGGCAGTCCAACAAAGAATTCCTTGCAAAGAAGTAAGATGAAATGAAGAATGTTGATCAGATGAAAGAAACGAGAACTTGTTTTCAGTGCAAAGCAACTGGTCATATTGCCAAGAATTGTCCTAGGGCAATTAAATCAAAACAGGGAGTTTCTCTTAAACTGAAAGAAAAGATGGTTGAGAATGAATCACCAACTAAACAATTCAAAGTTTTCAAAAATTCAAAGTTTGAGGTTGGTGAATGTTCAAAGAGGTTTTACAAGAGAAAAGCAAATCTTGACAACCACAAGTGGGTCGTTAAGAAATCTGATGATAGTTCTAGCAATGATTCTGATTCGTCAAAATCAGAGGAGATATTTTCAGGCAATGAATCTGATTCCACAAAGACAGAGGAGCTACGTGTTGAGTTAAAATTGGAAACATCAGTCCCGCCAATGGATGATGCAAATTTTCCACCATTGAGGGCTGAAAATTTTAAGCAAAAAGTTGGTAAAGTTGAGATTTCGAATCAATTTTTTTCTGAAAAGAAATAATTTGATGTTGAAAAAGCCTTTAACTCTAAAGTGAAATATATTTTTGGAAAAATGGTTGACAAGAAAGTCAAAGGGGTGAAGGAATTTTATGAGAAAAAAACAAAGAAACCAGGTAAAGATGGGTCATCCCAGGTTTGTGACTGGGATGGAACCTATTATGATGACTGAAAAACCTGACTTGCCGGAGCTCCCAGGTTGGTAAGTGTGGAGCAGGAATCGGCATCTTTCTTGAGAAATTCACATTTGTGATATTTTTACATACAAAGATTAATCATGGACATTAAGTTGTACTTGATTTATCTTTTCTACAAGTGATGTTGTTAGTAAAACTTTCAAATTGTTAAATTTTCAAGTGGTTAAAGAAGAACAATGTGATTACAAGTGGTAAAATCAACAAAATTTATTTTCCGGAAAAACCATTTTATTAAAACAAACTTAAGTGTTTTGAAATCATAATGGGAAAATAGTTTGTTGTAAGGGGGAGTTCTGATTGTTTATGCCAAGTGAATGGCGATTTGAAGTGATTCGATATCAGTTTGTCACTTTATCTTGTATAGTTTGTTTTCAAAATTCTCTTTAAATGGTTTTGAATTTTAGGGGGAGTAAGATTTTTTCTGAAAATCCAAAAACATTAGAAAATTTGAAAAAGTAAAAAACATGATAAAATCAAAAATGAGTTTTGTTGTGAAAAAAGAGGAAATGATAGTACACAGTAGTCGATCACAGCATGCTAAAGAATTGGAAAGTTAAAATGTGATAAACGGTCTCACTGATGATATGCCAGTAGGCTTTTGCACATTTAGTAGATTGTGTCGAGATATAAACCTAAATTTCAAACTTGCTTAACTCGTGAGGAACATCTCTCGGATATATGGGTAACCCCCGAAATCTTGTTTGAAAGGTCCCTCTTTCTGAGATACTAGGTCTTTATACTTAGTGATATCTGGAGTATTATCCCGGGACTTCTGATTTTGCGGAAGCAATGGCCTAGTCCCCGTATAATACTTTCTGCTTGCTTGAAATATAGCACTTCCCTCAGCATAAAAAATGATGAAACATTGAAAAATGCTAATCATGTGCTGTTGAAGAAAAGATTCTCTAAAGGGAACACACCAAAAGTCGAAGCCGTCATCTCTCTGATTTTGCGGAAGCAATAGCCTGAGCTCTCACGGCCCTTGCATTTAACCCTTTACAGATATTATCTAGGTATACTCACCTGTAAGACTGAATATTGGGATCTGGATACGGGAGTATATTCTGAGGTGGGACACATGAATAAGTTTAAGTCTCTAAAACATTAATCTCGTATCTCGAAACAGTTGAACTTGGTGTGAAAATTTAGCTGGATCAGTATACTGACAATCTAAGTGAATCGTTTAGAACTTAAAATGTTTAAAGCTTAACGATGTTGATGATTTGTCTTAAAAACTGATATGATCCTCTTACACAAACTCACAAAAATATTGTCTGTAAATATTTCTTTATTGCATTTCATTTCATTCAAAATCCAAAAAGAGTTTCAGTGTGTTTTAGCATAAAATTTTGAAAAATCCAAAAAGATTTTCGACAACTGATGTTGATGAGCTAATTTTCAAAATTCCAAGTGCTAAACATGATGAACAGGTTTGGGGAAATTTGTTGAAAATGAAAAATTTTGAAAGTATTTCTACAAGTGATTCATTAGAGATTAAAAACTGTAAAATCATTTGTTGATTGATTAATACCTGCAAGTGATATATAAATGTGTCAAATTTTAAATTTGTGAAATTTATTGTGAGGTAGAGAATGTGCAGGAATGAAAATGAAAAGAGCCAGGTGTTCGATCCAAAGCCTGTGAGAGTCAAGTTCTGATCTTGGATCTGATGTTCATGCAAGCTGATGATGCTGATGAATTTAAGGAATCAAGAGATCTAATCAAGAGTCTTAAAGAGAGATAGAAATTGAGGATACTTTACATTGTTAGATACTTCAAAAGAGTTCGAAAGAAGATCGATAAAGACTGAAGATTGAAGTCTCGACACTGAAGACTTCGTCAACATCCGAGGGGGAGTCTGTTGGTGCATACGTCTGTCGACTTCGTCTTGTATCGAGTCTTAGTTTGTATTAGATAGATCAAGGCATGCAAAACGAGATAACATGTCAAAAGGCTAATTTCGCACGAAATTAGACATGTGATTTCGCACGAAATTACATGGTGATTTCGCACGAAATTAGATTTCGCATGAAATCTAATTTCGCTTGTGCAGGTCCGTGCGAAATTAGTCAACCTATAAATGGTCTTGATTTCGTTTCATTTATAACTTTCCGGCTGAAGTACCGAACTGTTGCCGAAGTGTCGTCTCGCTGTAATTCGTTGTCAAATCAATCAAAAGACAGTTTAAAGTAAATATCTTGCTGAATTGAACTTGATACGTCTGTTTCCGTCTTTCGTATCGAGCAAAAACTCTTCTGAATGACTCGTTTGGTCGGTAAAACGATCCTACAATCGCACATCTTTATGTTATTATAATGCATTCAAGTAAGTTATAACACACATAATAACATATGTGTGTTCATGTTAAAAATAAGATAGAAATAATAATTACTAATTATAAACTCGGTTAAGTAAGTAAATGAAACTTATTCAAGTTAAGAAAGAAACTTACAACAAAGTGTGAACATTAAACTTAAGGGACTAATGGTGACAAATTAAGAAAGTTTGAATGATAAAATGAAAACAAGAATAAAACACACACACATCAGGCGTGTGTGTGTGTGTTCGACGCCAGAGACAAAGAAGGAAGGGGAAACCCTTCTAATCACACAAATTCAGCTAATTGAAGCCCTAATCGTGGCTGTTACTCATGCATGTCAATGATTTCTTGATCATCTAGGCCTACTAAAGCTTAAGGTAAGAAGAATTTGGTAGTTTGATGATCTTGAATATATTGGGTTTCAAGAAAATCCATGAGTTTATATGGAATTAGTATGATATTGAACTAAGATTACCATCTAGAACATTATGAATGCTTAAAATTGATTGAATCAATGTTGGAAGTGAAAACCCACTTAGAGTAGAATGGGTGTGAGTTGTAATGTATGAAATTGTGTGAGAGTATGTATGATGATTGTTAGCTAGAACTGGATTAGAAGAAAAGTTATGTGAAATCCTATGAATTTGGTGTTCTTGATGATATTGACATGAATTGGCCATGTTGTACAAATGACACTTGTACACCAGTTTAATTAATGGTACGCACACCAAGTGTATGATGAAATGCCCAAGTGAAGTTAGGATACGAAATTGTATGAAACGGCTTTGTGTATATAGGAATGAAATATGAAAATGATGTCATGATCATGTTAAGCTACTAGTTTGAATGTGGTTGTAAGCACATTTGCATCGTGAGTAGGAGATGTATATAGTGTCTTTCGTATAGCCTATTTTGATGTTACGAGTATATGAGAATAAGTCGAAAGTGCATATGATGAATTGTTGAATCTAAAAGTCAACCACGCATGAGAAGCGTGAATTGGTTTGTTGTCGTAAAGGTAGGATTATAGGAAGTCGAATAGTACATATTATATCAAGACGTGTTATATGTAATGACATGATGAATTGCATGAGTTTGAAAGAGGTGAATTTGGTTATGTGTCTTATGCTTGTTATATTTGACAAATGAAAATTGAATGTGAAATATGCAAATAATATGATTGTTAACATGTACAATTTTGTATGTTAACAAGAATGTGATTTCGATGACATGAAAGTATAGGAATTATGTCGAGATGGACTCAAGCACGGAAGGCTAACGGGTTAAGAGGAGGCAAGGAAGCGAACACGAACACGAATGCTTAAGGTAAGTGATTTCCATAATAACTTCTTAGTTTGCTTAAGTAATGTAGCGTTCAAATCAATTAAACGTGATGTTTAAGGTCAAACATGGATTTAGTTGTATGTAATCGGTGAATTTCGCTAAGTAGACCAAACGGGCCAAAATGAGGTCTTATGATTATATTGAAATGTTGCATAAGAAATGGATACGGTAGTACAACCGGTTAAAAGGTAAAATTGCACATAAGTATGAAATCCGGAAATCGGAGATGCGGTTTAATGGTTAATACTCTCAGACGTGAGTTTGGTTTAATAGATATATAGTTGCGCAAATGGAGGTTTTAGTAACAATGTATGATTCGTAGATTTAAATGAATTGAATGAGTTTAACGAATACTGGGTATCGGGGGCGTAAACCCCAAGTACCAAACTCCGGATAAAGTAAAAGTATTATGGTTATAATGTCCATGTATGATTTGGGTTAAAACAAATGAGTGGTTTGATGAAAACATGAATGGGTCGAATAATTAGAAAATGATTAAAAAGCCGAAAGCGTGTAAGATAAGAATTATCATAAGTCGGATATGGGATTTTGAGTCCATATGATAGAGGGTCAAATTACAATCGCGTAGGAAGAAACGGAATTGAATTCGGATCAATAACGAGGAAGTTATGCTCGTTTTTGTGTAGATTAGCGTTGCTGAAAATTGCTGCAATCAGCAGCAAACAATTCTGGAAAGAAAGGGGGGACACGCCGCGCGACAGCGGGAGCAAGGAGCCGTCGCGCGACGCGACGGCAGGCAGGGTTGGCGAAAATTTGTTATTTAGTTTGTTTCGTCCCACGAACTCGTTCAAACACATTTTAAGTTATGTATGATTAATCCCACTTATGTTTTTGTAAATTGTAAGGCTTAACCACCAGGTTTCGAATGTGAACGTTTATATGCTTTCCGTTAGAAAAGAAAATATTTACCTTCCGATAGTCGGAACTACTAGGTAATTATGAATAGAAGAAAGAACGCTTGTAGCCTCTTACGTACGTGATCGTTTCATTGGGAAGCTTGTATTTAGGGTGTCTTAGCAAACCCCTTTTTAGGATGTCTTATGTAACGTGTATGTTTGTATAGTTTGTACATTCGTTTATATGTACACATTCATGTAGTGAAGTATGTGCTTAACTTTATATGTATGATCGCGTCCGTGTACGAAGTGGGATTAATTGCTTACGAATAAATGGGGTATATGTGTATGTTTGAGTGTTAAGTTACTAAACCGGGATCTTAAGTATGAAATGAGTATGCAGGTACCATAAGGACCTTGTGAAGGTTCAAAGAATTAGAATGCATGATTATACAGGAAAGCTTAATCGAAGGGACTGGCAGGAGAAGAAGGAATATGGAGTGGTTACTTGATTGCATATGTTTAATTTTAAGAAAGACGCCACCAAATCTTAATGATGTTTATGTATGTGATGAATGCAGGTTGGGCGGACATAATATTATAAGAGTAAACTTCCGTTTTGTTCCCTGTGGTTTGGTCATTTTAACGGTTTTGCTCCAATAGTTTAAAAATAGCCATTTTCCTCCCTGATCTTTCGAGTTTGTCGCCAGTTTGCTCCCTAATCTTTCGAGTTTGTCGCCAGTTTCCTCCCTGATGGAGTTAGAGGCTGGGAGCAAAATGAAGATAAGTTAGAAAAATCAGGGAGGAAAATGGCTATTTTTAAACTATTGGAGCAAAACCGTTAAAATGACCAAACCATAGGGAGCAAAACGGAAGTTTTTGAAGAATAAGAGGATTTAAGATCGAGTCAAGTGTAAGGATTGTACGGGAAGAGTGGTCACTCGATTAGAGTTTTATACTTTAATTAATGTAATTTAAAGAGAATGAATGTTATAAATAATTTTGTAAGTGTTGTTTATTTTATTAATAAACCTAAGTATGTTACGTGGCTAATAAAGAAAGAAAATTTTATGGCACGAAATTCCGCTGCGACTTTTGCCAAATACGTATTAGGGTGTTTCAAGTTGGTATCAGAGCCCTGGTTTGAGAGAAATCAAGTATGAGGAGGTAAAGACTTGAACTCAAACCTGTGTGCTCATGTGACAAGGAATCCGTACAATCCGAGACTCGATCAAGATCTAAAGGTAGAAGCAAATGTGAGTACGTATTAAAGTATGTATTTAGAAAAAAACTAACAGTATGTTATGTGTAAGGTAAGCATAAGGGTTTGGAAGTGATGATCCGCGAATGCAGTCTAGGACCGACACCAAGGCATGTAATAAGACAAATTGACCCCAGGTACGTAAATTTAATATGTGGGTGCATATAATGTTAAAACCTAGCAAGTGAAGGAAAGTTTTAAATGAAATATACTAGTGGAATGGTAATGAAGTTTTGAAAATGTTACACGTGCCGAAACCAAATTCTTCGGACATAAGGTGACGATTACACGAAGACACGAAACTAGTATGTGGAATGTGTACCTGGCCAGTACACAAGAAACATATGACGTTCGTGAGCCCGTGCTAATTGTTACAGGTATGTCTGTTAGAATTAGGTAGTAGGTGAACATGAGGGGGAAGGGGAAATGTGAGACTTTTAAGGAATTGAAAGTACCAAATTGTAACACCTCGAAAATTCACGTCGTATAATGTGTTGACACGTGTCATATGTTTGAACGTGTGAAAGAATGTTATAAAAGGATTAAAGTTGACAATCATGAAAAGTATGTGGATATACGAGTTCTAAATGTCAACAGTGAATAAATATATGGTACATTAACCCTACATGATGCTCATACCTTCAAACGAATGAATCATGGGTCATACGAAGCTAAATATGAAAGAAAGTGAGAGATTACAAACTACAGGGGTTAAATGTGTCAACATGTTTAAGTTATACCTCTGAGTGACCTTTTGACAAACCCGAAGCTTTGTAACGGTTAATTATACTCACTAGAATGCACGATATAAATTTCATAAAGTTTCGTTATCGTATGAGCAAGTTGTGATCAAATCCGTATGCGAGGGGTTAAAGGCGTCAACGTTGAAGTTTAGGACTTTTCGGGCGACAATAAAGTTAACCGAGGACTAAACAAAGTGGGTATATGTCTTGAAGCCCTTATATATCAATTAGGAGGGTTCATAGTGCAAGAATTGAAGTCTTAGCAAAGTTTTGAAGAGCCAAGGATCAAAACATAAAAATCTAAAAAGTGGATTTGATGCAGGAAGGCTTCGCGCGACGCGAGGCCCAAGGGGGGGTCCTTCGCGTCACGCCTAGGCCTATCTGATCCGAGAATTTTGGTTTCTTGTCTGCCTTTGCCATTCTAACCGACTTTAATCCGAGTTTCCTCATATTGGACGACCCCTAAACAACCCCTAGACACTTAGGGACACTTGTGGATGAATTGTGGTCAGTTGTAGACTTGCATGTCAACAATCTAGTGGGTTCTTGATCACTATATAAAGCCACTAAGTTGCAACAAGTTCTTCACACCTTTCTCTTGCATTCCTGATCATTTCTGGAGCTCAAGACTTCTCTCAAGTGATCACTAATCGTTCATAGGACTCTTGTAAGTTTGCTTAACCTTTCTTAGTTAAGTTTTTGCTTAGTTTAGCTTAAAAGTCAAACCGTCGTAATTAACGGTTGACTTAACGATTAATCACTAATGGTCCAGTGATTAGTCGAATTGAAAGTAGTTATAAGTTGGTAATTATGTGGGTAATAACCCTTAAAAGTAGTTATAAGTTGGTAATAAGTTGGTAATTGTGTCGTTATCTTATGTTGTATTGACAGGATTGAATATACCGCCAAGATTCTTTCGACAGAGAGGACGAGGCAAGGGGCCAATCACTGCCCCCAATGACGACGAAGCTGGACCTTCGAACACTCGAGCTCCTTCCGCCACCGCGAGAAAACCGGAGGAACCTTTTCGAACCTGCAAGACGATCAGTATCACACAGTTCGACGCCTCCCATCCACAACTCATATGGACATTCGGAAAATGAGCCCGACAACCCTCAACCGTCTTACATACCTCTTCAACGATCTTTATCTCACCGTTCCTTTGGTGACCCTACACCTGTTTTTAGGGGCCGGTTTAACCCGACAAATTACTTACAAGAACCCGTGGGTTTTAACCCACTGGGGCCAGATGATCATTTCTCCGGAGATCATGCGGAGGATATGGACGAGGACACGGATCCCGTCGAACCTGCCAGCGGTACACCGAACCATCCAATAGAGATCTCGGATGGATCTTCTTTTCACGGATCACCCTACGGTGGTCCAGACAGCTTTCAAGCTATGTTTAACTGGCATGAGTGGTATTTTACACCTCCTTGCCATTCACCGCCTCATCAGCAGCAGCAGCAGGATCCCTCTGAGGATTCCCGATTTGTGGCAGTCACGCCACCGCCTCCACCGCCACCACCGCCACCTGTTCAGCCAGCACCTCCGCAACCGCCGAGGCGTAGGAGATCAGAAGCACGTATGTCTGCACGAGGAGGGGACTTTCATTTTAGCTCTCATCGACAATCAAGTGGCAGTCATTATCCGCCACTTCAAGAAGATCCACAAATGGGTGGACCTTCGAACCCAGTTGCACCGCAACCACCGCCGATGGGTTTTGATAACCCGATTCCAGCATACACGGGTTCGATGATGTACAACCCGTTTGGGCCGCCGGTTCACACCAACTACAATTACGCTGAAGCCGACCCATACATGGTAACGGCCAATTACAACGCCATTAACCCTGAAGGACCGTATGGAGCTCCTTGGGGAGCAGGGTACCCAACTCATGGGTATCAGATACCTGCCAGACCTATAATGCGGACACAATCGCAGCCGCCACAGTTTTCTCCCCCAGAACGGGAGGAAATTCTTCAGAGACTGGACCAGGTCGAGCGAGACTTTCACTGAGATCGCAGGGAGCGACAAACTTTCTTCTAAGGATTGACAAGCCTAATAAAAGGGAAGAGCAAGAAGGACCATTGAATCCTTCCACTGTTGTTGTAATTTCCTTGTATCAGTTGAGCCCCTGCGTGGGCCTGTCTTGCTGTATTAACCCCTGTGAGGGTATGTATGTTTGTTTGTTTTGACCCCTGCGTGGGTCTATCTTTCTGTTAACCCCTACGAGGGTATGATGTTTGTTTAAGTCCCCGCGTGGACTAGTATGTTGCTTAACCACTGAGTGGGTAACTTGTTTGTCTAAAAAGTCCCATTTAGGGCGATGTATAATATTTTAAATAATTAATGGAATGTAAGTTTATAAATTTCATGTTTGCCATTATGTGCATAAATAAATTATATATGAAATAAATAAATTAAAATCATTCCTTTTGAAATAATCTGCCTATGTAATTATTAAATAAGAATCTTAAGAGTGAAACCTAGCCTGAGTGTCATTGTAAAGACCTGGCCAAGATGGTAAGACCTGTTAAAAGATTCAAATCCCTGTTAACATCTAAAAATATGTTAACACTCCTGGCAGATGTGATTCGTTAAAATCACACACGTTATTCTTATATAAGGATTCTTTAAAAGATTCCTAACCCAACTTAATGATCTCTGAATCATGGGTTTAGATCATCAATTAAGAGGATCGTATTTTGACCATACATTGGTAATATAACGCCTACGGGCCTTGCTCATTTCTATATGAGCCAAAAGACAGTGGTAGCTATGACTCCCTGTCCGAAAAAGGTAATGAACTTTGATTCAAACCTTAATGCCTCGATTCTCTGAAATCATGGCTTATATCATCCTATAAGATGATCATATTATAAACATCCCTTAGAAGGGAAGTGCCTACGGGTTATAGTTAATGTCCTCTGAGACAAAAGACAGTGGTAGCGATGACTCCCTGTCCAAAAAGGGTAATAAACTATATTCAAACCTTATAAGCCTTGATTCTCTGAAAATCATAGCTTATAATTTATAAATGTCCATGTGACTAGGTCTTTTGTTCCACAAATAAAACTAGTATTGTTTTATAATTAGGATAAAATTATAATAAAAATCCTAAATAAATATGATTAATAAATTAACCAAATATGGTCTCTGTTTACCATGGTTAATGAATTGCCATAAAAGACAATTCCATAATAAACTCCCAAGTAAACTATTGTCCTTGTTTTCTGTAACAGTTCAATTAAAATGGCTGACTCTGATGAAATTAATAGTCACCCCGTGGAGAATAATGATAACGCCCAAATAAATCTAACGGGTGCTGAATTGAAAGCGCTAGTAGATGGCGCAGTTACAAGGGCCTTAGAGCGGCAGTACGAAGAATATAGTGGGACTCGGAGTAGGACCCTATCTACACCGCATTCGAAGCCACCTTCCAAGAAGGAAGAACCGAAGAAAGATGATGATCGACTCTCCTCGAACCACCACAGTGCTCCATCTCAGCAGATTGTACTAAATCAAGAACCCAGTAATAAGGGTTGCTCCTATAAATACTTTGTATCATGCAAACCCAGAAATTTCACTGGGGAAAAAGGAGCCATTGACTGCATGACGTGGTTAGATGAGATGGACACGGTAGTGGATATCAGCGGATGCGCTGAGAGGGATATAGTCAGGTTTGTGTCGCAATCGTTTAAAGGCGAGGCCTTAGCCTGGTGGAGATCACTGATTCAAGCCACTGGGAAGATCCCATTGTACAACATGTCTTGGGAACAATTCGTTGCCCTTATCAGGGAGAATTACTGCCCTCAGCACGAGGTTGAGAAGATTGAATCAGACTTCCTTTCATTGGTAATGACGAATCTTGATTGCCAAGCTTACCTCACGAACTTTAACACAATGTCCCGGTTGGTTCCGTATTTGGTGACCCCGGAACCCAAACGAATCGCTCGTTTCATTGGGGGTTTAGCCCCAGAAATAAAGGCAAGCGTGAAGGCCTCTCGGCCAGATACTTTCAGATCAGTAGCGGATATATCTTTGTCTCTCACGCTGGACGCGGTCCAACAAAGATCGCTGAGGAACAAAGATGCTGAGAAGAGAAAACGTGAAGATGATAATTCACGGAGGTCAAACAAGAAGCACCGAGGAAACGGTGATAACAAGAAAGGGTCTGAGTCAAAGAAAGATGGGCAACAATCGAGTGAAAAGCCCAAGTGCAAGATTTGCAAGAAACAGCACTTTGGAAAGTGCAGACTCGAATCCCACTCGCAGACTCAGTCAAGAACTTATGCTTGCGGGATATGCAAGTCCAAGGAGCACAAGACCTTGGATTGCAAAAAGCTGAAAGATGCAACTTGCTACAGTTGAAATGAGAAAGGGCACATTAAAACCAACTGCCCTAAATACGCCAAGAAGCCTGAAGAGGCCAAGAAGACCAATGCTAGGGTCTTCAGAATGGATGCAAAGGAAGCAGTACAGGATGACAATGTGATAACAGGTACATTCCTTATAAATGACGTTTATGCAAGAGTACTGTTTGATTCAGGCGCTGATAAGTCATTCGTAGATAATGAGTTTTGTGATTTGTTAAAATTGCCTGTTAGAACTTTAATAAGTGTGAAGTATGAGGTGAAATTGGCTGATGGCACCATAGAAACCGCCTCAACCATATTAGATGGATGTGTCATATCCATTAAGAACCACTCTTTTCCTTTGTCCCTACTTCCCTTGAAGTTAGCTGGTTTTGACATTGTGTTAGGCATGGACTGGTTATCTCATAACCAGGCCCAGATTATCTGCAATAAAAAGCAAGTGGTGATCAAAACGCAGTCTGGTGAATCACTTACCATTCAGGGAGATACCCGGTATGGACTGCCTGAGCAAGTGACTACGCTCAAGGCCTCTAAGTGCTTAAAGAAGGGTTGTGTCATTTACATGGCACAAGTGACTTTTGATGAGCCGAAACTGAAGATGGAAGACATCCTCGTCATTTCTGAATACCCTGAAGTGTTTCCTGAAGAACTACCTGGTTTACCACCAGATAGGCAAGTGGAATTCAGAATCGACATCATCCCTGTTGAAAATATCTTATAAAGAAATGGGATTCAAGAATTGCAGCTAATGTTGAAATACGTGTGCCATCTTTTTCAACATCATTTCCCACTTTAACCAAGATTGGGTCAATCCTAGACATAATGCATCCCTCAATTATCGCCTGTCAAGTTGCTATTATTGACAATTTATTTCCTTTTTTGTGCCTTGTAGAGATCTATATATTGAGGGTCATCATATGTAAAAATATAAGCAATAATATTCAATCATATTCAATACCCTCTGATTAATACAAGCTTCTTCATTGTCTTTCTCAATTCAATATATATTCAAAATGTAGTCTTTGGTTTCCATTTGTTAACATGGTATCAGAGCATGGTTGAATGATTCTAGGATCAAACAACTGCTCATCATCTACTACAAAAAAAAAGGAAGAAGAAGTTACCATGTCCAAGGACGGTGACTCAAGCCAAACCCTCAAGCAACGATGCTTCCGCGCTTAGCTTGAAAAAAAGGGGGAAGAAGAAGACCAAGGCACCATGTCTACCGACGGTGTCTCCAAACCAAAACCAAGGCACCATGTCTCTCGACGATGTCTCCAAACCAAAAACCAAGCCCCCATGTCTGCCGACGGTGGCTCAAACCAAACAAAAAAAAAAACCAAAACCCAAAACCAAAACCAAAACTCAATGCCAAAACCCAACTGGCCAAGTTGAATTTTTCAACTTGAGGGGAACCCAAAACCAAAAAAAAAAAAAACTCAAAACTCAAAAACCAAAACCAAAACCAAAACTCAAAACCCAAAACAGGTTGCCATGTCAAGAAGACGGTAGCTCTCAAACAAAAACCAAAACCAACATGAAGACATTCTCACGAAAGCAGTCAACGGAAGAATTTACGTGATTGTTTGGTCAAGTTGAATTTTGGATATCCCACAATTCAACTTGAGGGGGCGTGTTGAAAATATCTTATAAAGAAATGGGATTCAAGAATTGCAGCTAATGTTGAAATACGTTTGCCATCTTTTTCAACATCATTTCCCACTTTAACCAAGATTGGGTCAATCCTAGACATAATGCATCCCTCAATTATCGCCTGTCAAGTTGCTATTATTGACAATTTATTTCCTTTTTTGTGCCTTGTAGAGATCTATATATTGAGGGTCATCATATGTAAAAATATAAGCAATAATATTCAATCATATTCAATACCCTCTGATTAATACAAGCTTCTTCATTGTCTTTCTCAATTCAATATATATTCAAAATGTAGTCTTTGGTTTCCATTTGTTAACAATCCCTGGAGCCGCACCTGTTGCTAGAGCACCTTACAGGTTGGCACCAACAGAGATGAAGGAATTGAGAACACAGCTGAATGAATTGCTAGCTAAAGGTTTCATTAAACCAAGTTCGTCTCCTTGGGGAGCGCCAGTCTTGTTTGTCAAGAAGAAGGATGGATCAATGCGTCTGTGCATCGATTACCGTGAACTTAATATGGTCACAATAAAGAATAGGTATCCTTTGCCCAGGATCGATGATTTGTTCGATCAATTGCAAGGGGCAAGTTATTTCTCGAAGATTGACTTAAGGTCAGGTTACCACCAACTGAAGGTTAGAGATGAAGACGTACACAAAACTGCATTTAGGACTCGTTATGGTCATTACGAGTTCCTAGTGATGCCTTTTGGGCTCACTAATGCACCAGCCGCGTTCATGGATCTCATGAATCGCGTTTGCAAGCCTTCCTTAGACAAGTTCGTCATCATTTTCATTGACGACATTCTCATTTACTCGAAGAACCAAGCTGACCATGAGAAACACCTTCGTTGTATTCTTAAACTCCTACACCATGAGAAACTCTATGCCAAATTTTCAAAATGTGAATTTTGGCTTCGAGAAGTCCAATTCCTTGGACATGTCGTTAGTGAGCGTGGTATCCAAGTGGATCCCGCTAAGGTCGAAGCTGTTATGAACTGGAAAGAACCAAAGACGCCTACAGAGATTCGTAGTTTCCTAGGATTGGCGGGATATTATAGGCGTTTCATCGAAAATTTTTCAAGGATTGCTGCACCCCTAACTTCTCTGACTAGGAAGAAGATTAAGTTTGACTGGGGGCCTAAGCAGCAAGAAGCTTTTGACAATCTGAAGCAGAAATTGAGCAATGCACCTATGTTGACATTGCCTGATGGAATCGAAGAATTTGTAGTTTATTGTGATGCATCACACACCGGGATGGGGTGTGTGCTTATGCAGAAAGGCAAGGTTATTGCCTATGCTTCACGACAGTTAAAGGTGCATGAAAAGAATTACACCACCCATGACTTGGAGTTGGGTGCCATTGTATTTGCACTAAAACTGTGGAGACACTATTTATATGGTGTCAAGTGTGTGATCTATTCGGATCATAAAAGCCTCCAGCACCTGTTTAATCAGAAGGATTTAAACATGAGGCAGCGCCGTTGGATGGAGACTTTGAATGATTATGATTGTGAAATCAGATACCATCCCGGCAAGGCGAATGTAGTCGCCGATGCCTTGAGTCGAAAGGAAAGGGTGAAACCCATCCGAATCAATGCCAAGAGCATTGAAATAAAGAACAGTTTGAATGAAAGGTTGTTAGCTGCACAGAAGGAAGTTGTGTTGGAAGCTAACTATCCCAATGAAAAGCTGGGAGTAACTGAAGAATAGTTATCTCAAGGCAAGGATGGAATTTTGAGACTGAATGGCCGAATATGGGTTCCAATTTATGGAGGACTTCGAGATGTTATCCTCCAGGAAGCCCATAGTTCCAAATATTTCGTTCATCCTGGAGCTGATAAGATGTACCAGGATCTAAGGGCAAACTATTGGTGGATAGGCTTGAAAAAGTCTGTAGCCGCCTATGTAGCTAAATGCTTGACGTGTGCACAAGTAAAAGCAGAACATCAAAGGCCGTCAGGTTTGCTACAACAGCCTGAGCTTCCCACATGGAAGTGGGAGATGGTGACGATGGATTTCATCACCAAGTTGCCAAAGACAAGGAAAGGCAATGATACATTATGGGTGATAGTTGATAGACTGACTAAGTCAGCACATTTCTTACCCATCAAGGAGACTTTTAGCTCCGACATGTTAGCCTAATTATACGTGGATAAGATTGTAGCCTTACATGGCATACCTGTGTCTATTATCTCTGACAGAGATACTAGATACACGTCACATTTTTGGAAGAGCTTCCAACAATCTTTGGGCACACGTTTGAATTTTAATACGGCTTACCATCCTCAGACAGACGGTCAGAGTGAGCGTACTATTCAAACGTTGGAAGACATGCTTCGAGAATTCGTGATTGATTTGGGTGGTAGTTGGGATAACCACCTACCACTAATTGAGTTCTCCTACAACAATAGCTACCACACCAGCATAAAGGCTGCGCCTTTCGAGGCCTTATACGATAGAAAGTGTAGAACGCCCGTTTGTTGGGCGGAAGTTGGAGATGTCCAATTATCAGGACCAGAGATAGTCTTTGAAACGACGGACAAGATTGTCCAGATTCGTGACCGTCTCAAAGCTGCCCGAGATAGGCAGAAAAGTTACACTGATCCAAAGCGTAAACCTCTGAATTTCGAGGTAGGTGACAAAGTGTTGCTTAAAGTATCGCCCTGGAAGGGGGTGATGCGATTTGGTAAGAAAGGCAAGCTAAGCCCGAGGTACATAGGACCTTTCGAGGTCATCGAACGTGTCGGGTCAGTTGCCTATAAGTTAAACTTACCTGAAGAGCTCAGTGGTATTCATAATGTATTCCACATCTGCAATCTGAAGAAGTGTTTCGCTGATGAATCACTGGTCATACCACATACAGATGTGCATATAGATGAGAGCTTGAAATTTGTGGAAAAACCATTGTCGATTGAAGATCGACAGGTTAAAAAGCTTCGAAGAAAGCATGTGCCTAATGTAAAGGTAAAATGGGATGCCCGTAGAGGTCCCGAATATACGTGGGAGGTTGAGTCCACGATGAAAGAAAAGTACCCTTATTTATTTCAGTAAATCTTGGGGTCGAGATTTCTTTTAAGGGGGTGAGGATGTAACACCTCGAAAATTCACGTCCTATAATGTGTTGACACGTGTCATATGTTTGAACGTTTGAAAGAATGTTATAAAACGATTAAAGTTGACAATCATGAAAAGTATGTGGATATACGAGTTCTAAATGTCAACAGTGAATAAATATATGGTACATTAACCCTACACGATGCACATACCTTCAAACGAATGAATCATGGGTCATACGAAGCTAAATATGAAAGAAAGTGAGAGATTACAAACTACAGGGGTTAAATGTGTCAACATGTTTAAGTTATACCTCTGAGTGACCTTTTGACAAACCCGAAGCTTTGTAACGGTTAATTATACTCACTAGAATGCACGATATAAATTTCATAAAGTTTCGTTATCGTATGAGCAAGTTGTGATCAAATTCGTATGCGAGTGGTTAAAGGCGTCAACGTTGAAGTTTAGGACTTTTCGGGCGACAATAAAGTTAACCGAGGACTAAACAAAGTGGGTATATGTCTTGAAGCCCTTATATATCAATTAGGAGGGTTCATAGTGCAAGAATTGAAGTCTTAGCAAAGTTTTGAAGAGCCAAGGATCAAAACATAAAAATCTAAAAAGTGGATTTGATGCAGGAAGGCTTCACGCGACGCGAGGCCCAAGGGGGGGGGGGGTGTCCTTCGCATCACGCCTAGGCCTATCTGATCCGAGAATTTTGGTTTCTTGTCTGCCTTTGCCATTCTAACCGACTTTAATCCGAGTTTCCTCATATTGGACGACCCCTAAACAACCCCTAGACACTTACAATCGCGTAGGAAGAAACGGAATTGAATTCGGATCAATAACGAGGAAGTTATGCTCGTTTTTGTGTAGATTAGCGTTGCTGAAAATTGCTGCAATCAACAGCAAACAATTCTGGAAAGAAAGGGGGGTCACGTCGCGCGACAGCGGGAGCAAGGAGCCGTCGCGTCGGCAGGGTTGGCGAAAATTTGTTATCTAGTTTGTTTTGTCCCGCGAACTCGTTCAAACACATTTTAAGTTATGTATGATTAATCCCACTTATGTTTTTGTAAATTGTAAGGCTTAACCACCAGGTTTCGAATGTGAACGTTTATATGCTTTCCGTTAGAAAAGAAAATATTTACCTTCCGATAGTCGAAACTACTAGGTAATTATGAATAGAAGAAAGAACGCCTGTAGCCTCTTACGTACGTGATCGTTTCATTGGGAAGCTTGTATTTAGGGTGTCTTAGCAAACCCTTTTTATGATGTCTTATGTAACGTGTATGTTTGTATAGTTTGTACATTCGTTTATATGTACACATTCATGTAGTGAAGTATGTGCTTAAATTTATATGTATGATCGCGTCCGTGTACGAAGTGGGATTAATTGCTTACGAATAAATGGGGTATATGTGTATGTTTGAGTGTTAAGTTACTAAACCGGGATCTTAAGTATGAAATGAGTATGCAGGTACCATAAGGACCTTGTGAAGGTTCAAAGGATTAGAATGCATGATTATACAGGAAAGCTTAATCGAAGGGACTGGCAGGAGAATAAGGACTATGGAGTGGTTACTTGATTTCATATGTTTAATTTTAAGAAAGACGCCACCAAATCTTAATGATGTTTATGTATGTGATGAATGCTGGTTGGGCGGACATAATATTATTAGAGTAAACTTCCGTTTTGCTCCCTGTGGTTTGGTCATTTTAACGGTTTTGCTCCAATAGTTTAAAAATAGCCATTTTCCTCCCTGATCTTTCGAGTTTGTCGCCAGTTTGCTCCCTAATCTTTCGAGTTTGTCGTCAGTTTCCTCCCTGATGGAGTTAGAGGCTGGGAGCAAAATGAAGATAAGTTAGAAAAATCAGGGAGGAAAATGGCTATTTTTAAACTATTGGAGCAAAACCGTTAAAATGACCAAACCATAGGGAGCAAAACGGAAGTTTTTGAAGAATAAGAGAATTTAAGATCGAGTCAAGTGTAAGGATTGTACGGGAAGAGTGGTCACTCGATTAGAGTTTTATACTTTAATTCATGTAATTTAAAGAGAATGAATGTTATAAATAATTTTGTAAGTGTTATTTATTTTATTAATAAACCTAAGTATGTTACGTGGCTAATAAAGAAAGAAAATTTTATGGCACGAAATTCCGCTGCGACTTTTGCCAAATACGTATTAGGGTGTTTCAAGTTGGTATCAGAGCCCTGGTTTAAGAGAAATCAAGTATGAGGAGGTAAAGACTTGAACTCAAACCTGTGTGCTCATGTGACAAGGAATCCGTACAATCCGAGACTCGATCAAGATCTAAAGGTAGAAGCAAATGTGAGTACGTATTAAAGTATGTATTTAGAAAAAAACTAACAGTATGTTATGTGTAAGGTAAGCATAAGGGTTTGGAAGTGATGATTCGCGAATGCGGTCTAGGACCGACACCAAGGCATGTAATAAGACAAATTGACCCCAGGTACGTAAATTTAATATGTGGGTGCATATAATATTAAAACCTAGCAAGTGAAGGAAAGTTTTAAATGAAATATACTAGTGGAATGGTAATGAAGTTTTGAAAATGTTACACGTGCCGAAACCAAATTCTTCGGACATAAGGTGACGATTACACGAAGACACGAAACTAGTATGTAGAATGTGTACCTGGCCAGTACACAAGAAACATATGACGTTCGTGAGCCCGTGCTAATTGTTACAGGTATGTCTGTTAGAATTAGGTAGTAGGTGAACATGAGGGGGAAGGGGAAATGTGAGACTTTTAAGGAATTGAAAGTACCAAATTGTAACACCTCGAAAATTCACGTAGTATATTGTGTTGACACGTGTCATATGTTTGAACGTGTGAAAGAATGTTATAAAAGGATTAAAGTTGACAATCATGAAAAGTATGTGGATATACGAGTTCTAAATGTCAACAGTGAATAAATATATGGTACATTAACCCTACATGATGCTCATACCTTCAAACGAATGAATCATGGGTCATACGAAGCTAAATATGAAAGAAAGAGAGATTACAAACTACAGGGGTTAAATGTGTCAACATGTTTAAGTTATACCTCTGAGTGACCTTTTGACAAACCCGAAGCTTTGTAACGGTTAATTATACTCACTAGAATGCACGATATAAATTTCATAAAGTTTCGTTGTCGTATGAGCAAGTTGTGATCAAATCCGTATGCGAGGGGTTAAAGGCGTCAACGTTGAAGTTTAGGACTTTTCGGGCGACAATAAAGTTAACCGAGGACTAAACAAAGTGGGTATATGTCTTGAAGCCCTTATATATCAATTAGGAGGGTTCATAGTGCAAGAATTGAAGTCTTAGCAAAGTTTTGAAGAGCCAAGGATCAAAACATAAAAATCTAAAAAGTGGATTTGATGCAGGAAGGCTTTGCGCGACGCAAGGCCCAAGGGGGGGGGTCCTTCGCGTCACGCCTAGGCCTATCTGATCCGAGAATTTTGGTTTCTTGTCTGCCTTTGCCATATAACCTGTTTGATCAATATTATAACTTTGTAATTAGTGTAAGAGCATGTTTAAACATGTTCAACTCGACAATTTTCAGGAAAGACCCGGTTCGGAACCGAAAGTCGCATAGTTTGACTTTTGCTTTGACTTTCAGTTCTGACCCGTTTAAGCATGTTGTAGAAATGCCTTAGAGCTTTATTTGGACCAGGTTACATGCTAGTATAACTGAAGGGGTATGGTCCCAAATATCGCGTCAGCACGACCGCGAATGACCATTACCCTCATTAAAAACCCCCAACAACAATTAACTATCCAGTGTCCGCGTAGACACACGCGAACACTGCGGTCCAATCTGTCCATTGATGAGAAGACTTACCTTAAGGACGGAAACTAATGTTACGCATAGAGATGCGGCCTCGCACCGCATCCTATTAACATTTTCGTCACGACAAGGGATCTGGACAACAGTAACAGTCACTCAACAGGCGATGCGGCACAACACCGCATCCCCCGCAAATCATGGATGGAACAACCAATGCG
>JARYGA010061372.1:121161-152584 GCA_030545235.1 Helianthus tuberosus | reverse complement strand
AAAGAAAGGTTTCGGTTCAAAACGCAAGATTAAGGGAAGACCGGATTAGAATGTGATTTAGACCCAACAAGTATGAAGACTTGTATAAAATGGGTAAACTAAGTACATTCTGGATTTTGAAGTAAAAGTGATAAGGTTTGACCTGTTTCGGCTTATTTATGCAAACTAGTTACATAAACCATACCGAACGTGTATATGCGTAACGGTAACCGAAAGAGTCACGAACAAGTTCCACAAGTTAATATGCTTTAAAGATGATATGATATTAGTAGGATATCTTCCATTATGCCCAAAACGAATTTAAAACCAATTTAAGCCCTGTAAGGGTATTTTGGTCATTTTAAAGTTTATAAAAGAGGTTAAATAGCAAACTGAGGTTCTGGTCTAAAAAAATTAGTAACAATATTTATTTTAACAAGTTACATCAGTAAGATATCATACATATGTGAATTTTATCATTTATGGTCAAACTATGCACCGTAGGGGCATTTTTGTCATTTCACATTTGCTTTAAAGGTCAATTTGGAAATCTGAGTTCAAGACTTATACTCACTGTTAAAGTGTAAAAATTTATTTATAATATCAGTAGGTAACAAGTCTTAGGTGCTAAATATGGTTTTAAACCATACTATGCGCCTCAATCGTATAAAAGTCGGTATTTGACGATATTCGAGTTGTTTAAGGAATTCTGAGAATTTGATCAGTCTGAACTGTTTAAAATATTTTATTTAATGTATAAAGTCAGTAGAAAAAGGTTTGACATGCAAATGATACATAAAACTCATTTTATTAATGAAAAGGGCATTATCGTCAATTACCGAGTCCATTCAAGAACTCTATCTTCTGGCCAGTATAAAATTTGACAAAAATTTCCAAAAATCCCTAAATATTATATCATAACAGTGGGTAGAAAGTTTGGTGCAAAAATTTGGGTTTAAATATGATTTATACCAAAAATGCTATTTAATTAATAAAAAGCTTTCGTTTTACGATATCGTGCATAACTCTTATTTTAGACCAGAAACGGACGTCAAATTTTTAGGACATACTAATATATCAGTAATAAAGGTTTTTGTCCTCTCACATTTTCAAAAATCTCGTTTTAATGATAAAAGGGCATAATGGTCAATTTTAAGCAAATAACGGAACATGCATGTAATCTATGATTTCTACGGAACCATGTAGTATAACTTCAGAGAGTTATACTAACATATAATATGGTCCCAAAAGAACCCTAAGGCATAACTAAACTAAGCTAAATCGGGTCAGAACTGAAAGTCAAAGCAAAAGTCTACTTTTGCGACTTTCGGTTGCGAACCGAGCCTAATACTCAGAGTTGTCGGGTTGAACATGCCTAAACATGTTCTTATATTATTTACCAAGTTATTTAAGTGATAAAATGTATTTTATAGCTTCTACATTATCAGTTATGATTTATTTTGCAAAAACTGACTCGTTTGACTTTTCTGTTAAGTAGTTTGACCCGACAATTGACTGAGATAACGTGATAATTAGAAGGTGCCCTTTTAAGGGTTTAACACCTACATAATTACCAACACATAGCCACTTTCAATTCGAATAATGGTTGTACCGTTAGTGATTAATCACAAAGTCAAAGCATCATTACAATAACTTTGACTTTCGGTCCTTAAACTAACAAAAGCTTAACTATAGAAGCTAAGAACACTTACAATGGTCCTTAGCACGAAAGTTTGAACTATTAGAGCCTCCTTAATGACCAGGTTGCTCCAGAGAACTAAGTTGAGAGTTTGTTTGTGATTTCTTTGAATTGTGCAAGTTTCAAGTGAAGACATGAGGCCTTTTTATAGTAGGATTGGACAATCTAGGATCAATCTAAGTGTCCTTAGGTAGTTTATGATGCTAACATGTGTCTAGTGGTTTTGAAAAACCAGCATAGAATCCATAGAATTCAAATTATGTGAGTGTATAAGTGGTTTGGAGAAGAAGACATGTTGAAACCTGCATCTGTGCAGAGATTCTGTGAATTTTAAGCCGTCGCGTCGCGCGACGGCAAATGAGTTTAGCTGTGGCGCAGTGCCACCACAAGGGTGACCAGCCAAACAAGTTTTTAAACTTGGCAGAATTGACCCCTGGACCTTTAAAACCTCATAACTCCAATTTTTAGCCCATAAAGTTTATATTTTTAAGATCCTTAGAATATAACCAAACATCGTTAGGTCCGGTTTCGTTAAACGATAACCGAAAACACAAGTTTTGCCTTGTTGACACTTTTAACCCTTTAATCATGAAAGTTAACATTTTTAATATCAAACGATATCGAAACCTCGTGAAATTTTCGTCACTTGTTCTTGGGAGTATAATTAATCGTTATAAGGCTCCGGGTTCATTAAAAGGTCACTCAGAGGTATTAATTCAACATGTTGACACATTTAACCCTCGCGTCTTGTAAACTTTCACTTTCTTCCACAAACGGCTTCGTACGTTTCACAGTTTATTCGTTTAAGGGTATAAGCATCGTGTATGGTCATTGAAAGCAAAACTTTCAAATGTTGACACTTTGGATCCTTTCACATATATACTTTCTCCATTTGTCAACTTTAGTCCCTCGTAATCACTTCGTTAAACGTTTAAAGTTTCTGACACGTGTCGTTACTACATTGGACATGATTTTGCGAGGTGTTACACCTAGTCAACCCCGATAACCACAAACTTACTTACGCCATTCGGATAGATTTTAAAAGCACCAACAACAAAGCAGAGTTTGAGGCATTTCTCGCAGGTCTCCGCCTAGCAATTAAAATGGGGCCAAAAAATGTAGAAGCGCATGTCGATTCTATGTTAGTTGCCAAACAGATTAACGGTCGTTATGACGCGAAAGGAGAAACAATGGCCTTGTATCTTGAACAAGCGAGAACTTTAATCAATCAGTTTCAGACCTTCAAAATTATCCATATTAACAGAAGCGAGAACAAGCACGCGCACGCGCTAAGTAAGTTAGCCGCTACAAGTTTCAGACACTTGGCAAAGGAGGTCTGCATTAAAGTTCTCTCAAACCCATCCGTTCCTCTGAGACACGTAAATTATAGAAATTTGGAATCCATCTTGGATGTCCCCAATTATTATGTTCTTACAACATGGAACTCTTCCAAAGGAAAAAACGGAAGCAAGAAAAATTCAGCACAAAGCACTAAATTATGAGATGGCGGATGGAATTCTGTATTGCAAGTCTTATATGGGTCCTCTTCTAAGATGCGTTGACAAACATGACGCGCAGTATCTGGTCCTGGAAATCCATGAAGGACTATGCGGAATCCATGCTGGTCATCGCATGGTAGTGGCAAAAATCATGAGCTAAGGCTATTACTGGCCTGGCATGCATCTGCACGCCGTCGAGATTCTACGCAAGTGTACTTCCTGCCAACGCCATGCTCCAAAGACTCTTCACCCAAAGAACCCTTTGTTCCTGGTAACCGTGCATGGCCTTTCCAATAATGGGGAATTGATCTAGTAGGTCCTTTTTCCTGATGAGCCCAGCGCAGTAAAGTTCATCATAGTTGTTGTGGATTACTTCACCAAGTTGGTAGAAGCCAAAGCTCTAGCATCAACCACTGCAATGGTGATCAGAAAGTTCATCTGGGAACACATTATATGTCGTTTTAGGTTACCACTGCGCATTATCACAGACAACGGTACTAATTTTGCGTCTGACGATCTACAAAAATGGATAAAAGAAATGCGCATCGAACATAGTTTCGCCTCTGTGGCACACCTACACGCAAACGGTCAAGTCGAAAGCGTCAACAAATAGATTGTAGATGGCATTAAGGTAAGGTTAGGAACCACAAAACGAGGTTGGGTTGATGAACTCCCAAGTATTCTATGGGCTCACCGGACCATGCCAAAGACTAGCACGGGAGAAACGCCATTTAGCCTCGTCTACGGCACAGAAGCCGTAATTCCGGCGGAAATCGGTCTCCCGTCACCTCGCATGCTAGCCATGGAGAAACAAAGAAACGAGCAAGAGCGCAGACTCGACTTGGACCTCCTCAAAGAAAGACGAGAAAATGCAGCCATCAATGAGGCCAAGTACAAGTTAAAACTGGAAAAATACTACAATGCTCGAGTGCGCGTATGCACTTTCTTACCGGGAGACTTCGTTTTAAAAGATAACGAAGCATCAAACGCAGAACGACCGGGGAAGCTCGTGCCTAAATAGGAAGGGCCTTATGTCATTAATGAGGTCCTAGGAAAAGGTGCATACACCCTACGCTGGCTTGACGGAACGGACGTTTCGCGCACGTGGAATGCGCAGCAGCTGCGTAGGTGCTACATGTAACCCTAGCACCCTTCGTACTTGGACAGCACACTACGCTAACCAACATACAGCACAAGGGTCGCTACTTACATATGCATCATAATTATCTCATGTATTAACAGCTTTGTATCTACTGGCCTCTACGCCTTATCCAAATCAATGCAAAGTTTGTCACTTACATTACGCCTTTATGTTTTATTACAAATGCATGCAATCTCTTTTGGTAAGCACAAAAACACTATGGTAATCTAATACAAGTCTCATGAACGGTCTGCGATCACAGGTACTGTGCAAGGTCCAACCCGACGTTCACACATGAGCTTTATACCATTTTATTTATCTTACCTGAACAAAGTAATTGTACTCATGCAAACATTGCAACTAAAACATACAATACATTAACAAGAGTTATTTGTGCGGCAGCACATTAACAAAGTTACTTGCGCAACAGCGCATTAACTAAACAGAACACAAACAGATTCAAATCCTAAACAAATTCAAAATAGGTGACAACCTTTGCAAAGTCGTATACTCATACGCTAAGTTGTCATCATTCGAGGTCTCCGCCACATTAGGAAACGGACGTTATTATTCTTCCTTAACAGCAGTTAAGGTAACATTAGTAATAACCCTCGCCAAGGTCAGAATAATTTGTATTTCAGCAAACCTTTGGCGCATTACAACATACGGAAAACAGCTATATATCCTCACGCATGACCACCATGGTGCGCAGCCAGTCAACTTCGAAAGTTAAGTTCTTTCATACCTTGCGCCGAACAACCTTGCTACTTCCCAAACAACGAAAGCGCGCACTTCATTTTTATAGTCCAGTGCTCCACCTACTTGCCATTGGCACATAGGAGCAACACTGGACTGGGGGGACTTGAAGGGGTCCCAAAAACCTTACGCGGGCACAAAGGACCATACCATAACCTTATTCCAAGAACATCTTGAACAAAACCCTACGCGGCCGCGTAGCGGTTCTAAACAGGATTTGGAAAAGAACAGTCTTCGAGAGCCATGCGCCGGAGAAAAAGAGAGACAAACATTCAACTAACACCCTTGCGCGGGCTCGCGCAAGGGTACAGTTAGGCTTGAAGATAAAACCCTAAACATCTCCGCGCGCCTAAAATCAAGACTTAAACAAAGGAATCTTTTCTGTTGCAACAGAATGGACACGTGGACAAGGCACAATGATTTACAACTGTAGATCTTCTAGAAAGCCTTAAATGCTCATCATGCAGGGTCATTCAGTTGCAACCGAATATGACGTGGCACAATCTTAGACGCTCATCTAAGTCACGATGATGGCAAGAGTGATCTACACGCAATCACTTTCCACGTGGCATCTCTCCAGCCGTTGATCAAACCCACGATCCATGTGCAGGGATTAACGGAAGGAGTGGTAACCGCCAACGTAAAAGTACTTTCCGTTACTCTCTCTGTTACACCATTTTCCCGCCAAAATCCAGTTATAAATAAGATGCTTCAGGTATGATCTCATAAGTTACTTTCACTTGCTCTCACTCATACTACTTCATCTTTTCCCTTAAGATCACTGTACTTATTCTCACGACGGAGGGTGGTCATGGAGAGAACCCCCATTATCCCCGTGGCGAGTCTAAAGGCTTTTTGTTTTGCAGTGATCACTGGAGAAGTAGATCGACCAACCACCGAATCAATGAGGAGATTAACTGTGAGGACTGGTTGGTTCAGTTCTAGATTGAACAACTCATGTAGGATCGATCACTGTAGAAGTGCGGAATCCATATACAGTGTCAAAGAAGAATTAACAACGAGTTCAACGTTTAAAGCATCCATTCTCATTCAAAGATTGTGAAAATACAAGGTTCCGGTGAGAGTTGGACAGAGCTTCGCCTCAGAGACAAACCAAGCAACTGTTACTAACAAATGAATCCTAGTCTCTATTTATAGAAGACCTGAACTGGGAGAGGAGATGTCGTCTGATCGGATGGTCATCCGACCGAATGATCATCCGTCCGGATGACATATGCCATCCGATCGGACGGCCTTCACAACTTACAATTTCGTTCAGATTCTCCCAGTTATATAATAACCTACAAACAAAACTATACGTAGACACATACAGCACAAAATATAGACTAAGTACAGACGGAAGCTACAGACATAGTGCATCTACAGACTCCCCCCTTGGATGTAGCTGAAGTCTTCCTTCCTGTACAGTCTTCAACGTGCCTTCCTGTTGCGCCTGTACTCCCTAGCTTTCTGTCTTCTTTTCTCTTTCCTTTCTACTAACATCTGCCTACTTAATGGTCTTCCTGTTTTATTCCACCATTTTCTATACTATGGATCTCCATCCCTTGATCTCTCCCACCTAGGAATCTTTTCTTCTTGAGATTTGATAGGTGTTTGATCTGTTGGTGGCGGCCTTTCAAATTTCCTTCGACCTAACACAACAGCTCTTTTTGCAATCTTCTTAAACTTTTCACTTCTTTTCTCTTTCTTCAGAAATTCCTCCAACTCTAGATCTCTGAATTTTGTTTCCCAATATCTACCAGAATTAATGTCTTTAGCAAAGCACACGTTCACGATCTTCTGGTATTGTTGGGCTTGAACTTTGTCAGGCTCATTATACACAATTTTGTTGAAGAACATGCAGTCAATATCTTTCTTTGAGCAATTAACAAGCCACATCGGATCTAGCACATTGATGCGTCTTGTTTCACCTGTCTTCTTATCAAACAAAGAGATTATTGCTTCCGTTGTGCTTTGATTATATAACCAACCTTTGAAGTCTTCATGGAAATCTTGTTCCATTGCATGAAGCGGCGGCATGTTCTTTAGACATCTAGGAGGTTTGATCTTTAAAGTAATGTCTTTTTCGCCTGTGATAGGATCAACTTTGACAACTTGTTCAGGATAATGTGGCTTCCAATCTGAAAATTTCTCCTTAGCTTGTAGCTTTATGTAGTTCCACAGCTTCTGATCATGCATTTTAACATCCAAACCATAGTAGAACTGCTTTATATTTTTTGTTTGCATAAGCTCCTCCACATCCCACCATGGAAGTGTCTTTATGTCAGATAGAAACTCGAAGTACTGCACTCCATGTTCTCTTCTGATTGCATACACTTTCAAGTCTTCCAGATAGCCCCATGAAAGAATATCACCCAAAGATTTTTCTGGATGATCTATGAAATATTGTAGCGGCCTTTTATACTTTCTTTCCTTCGGCATTACCTTGAACCACAGCTTTCTACCTTCAAGCAGTTCTTCTTGTGGAACTGTTTCAGGAACTCCTCCAGTAGAGATCCTTTCCACTACTTTCCTTCTCAACTCATCTTCATTGTGAGATTGAAATAATTCGCTCAAAGTAGGAAAGTCTTCGTCATCTCCAGTATAATGAAATGGAGTATCCTCTCCAGACAGATCAGAATCTTCATCAATAATCACGTCTTTGAAATTATCAGCTTCATTCACAAATTTGAAAGAATATTCTCTTTTAGGAGAGGGAGGTATCTCATCTTCAATATCAAACTTCATATGCCCATCGTCCATCCCTAACTCCTTTAGCATTGATTCTCTGGATTGATTCTCCACTAACTCCCCCTCAACTTCGGCATGTAAATATATAACTTTAGGGAGTGTAAGATATACCTGATCACCATCATGTTGTTTAGAAGAAGAAGAAGAAGAAGAAGCTTCATGATGTTGATCTTCTTGTTGTTCATTCAGCTCGTCATTCAAGAAGTCTTCTGGAGTATGCTAACTAGAGGGCTTCACAATTATCAACCCTGTCGCTCCCTGATCATTATCATCGTCATCATTATCACCATCATAGTTATCAATATCTTCAAAAAACTCTTTCAACTCCTCATCCTCCTCTTCCTCAACTTTCTCTTCTTCACGACGTTTCTCAATGATTTTTCGTCTACTAAGCTTTATTTCTTCAGGAGTAACATATTTAACATCACCAATAGGAACAAGAGCAAGTGAATTATCAACTTCAGTGCCTTCAAGATAACTTGAAGAACCAGCAACTTCTTCAGTATCAACTACCAAACCCTTCCTCTTTTCCTTAGCTTCTTCTGCTAGACGTTTCTCTCTTTCGACCCTTCTAGCTTCAACATTCTAAATTTCTATCTCATCAAACACAACTTGAACATTTATTCCAAGCTTATGTTCAAAGACCGTGTGAAGCATGTTCAGCTACTCATCCTTTATCACTTTATCAGCCCTTAAAGCTTCAATTTCCTTTCTCAATACCTCATTCTCGTTTGAAGTAGATGCATGCAATTCACCAATCATTTGGTGCAACATCTTGTTGGCTTCATTAACAATTTCATACTTAGAATTTACTTCATCAAACTCTTCTGTAATTCGATCAATCACTTTGGCATGTTCTTCAATTTCTTCAGACAATTGATCAATTACTTCAGCATGATCTTCTAACTCCTTTTTCAGTGCCACATTTTCAGCTTTAACTGCTTCAAGTTTTTCTTTTGCTTCTTCACGCTCAGCTTCAGCTTTGGCCTTTGCTTTCTCCAACACACTAACCTTCTTTGTCAAAACATTTATCTTACCTTCATTGAATAAATCTCCAATATCATCCAATCCTATAGGCCCTGGTCCAAGATCATGAGGAAACTTAGGAAATCCGTGGCTTGAGCTCGAAGTAGTAGCTTTCTTTTATGCAGATGGAGGCTCTTCCACATTCTTTGGTTGTTGTTCAGGAGTTTTCTGATGATCTGGAGAGATATGAATTGTTGGATTCTTTGGTGTTGGTGGGGGTGTAGATTGTCTTTCTCCCATGAACTCCACTTCCACCTCTTCATCTCTAACATCAGCTTTCTCAACACGTTCATATACAGGACTTTCTGGTGCTTTCATTATTTCTACTTCAGGAGCTGTTGTTGTTCCTTTTCTAGCTCTAACACTTCTAGGAACAGCTCCTATTGGATGAGCTTTTCGCTTCCTCAGAACTATCTTTTTCTCTTTTGGTGGTGGCTCATATGTAGAGTCTTCCTCATCAGATGCTTTCTTCTTTTTCGGTGATCTTTTATACTTTTGCTTGCCACTAACATATGAAGTTGGAGCAATCTTTGTCGGATCAAATTCATCACTTTCAGTAGCACTTGAGTCAGATTGAACTAATCCTTCAACTAACGTCTCTTTTACACCACTTCCCTTAACATTTTCTTCGGTCTTTTCTGCTTCTTTCTCAGTATCTTTCTCAGCATCTTTAGAAGCTTTAGAAGCTTCAGCAGCAGTATGCTTTAGATATTCTTCAAGTGACATGTTTAAGAGATCTGCGCCTTTCTTTATCAACTCTGTCGGTGGAATCACAGTTTCATCTATCAACGTTGGTGGAGACTTCTTTTTCTCTGTTTCTACAACACAAACATTAACACTGTTAGTATAGTTATCAAAAGAATGATCTACCAACCTTTCTTGTGATTCCTGCTTTCCAACTTTACCCTTAATTACAACTTTCGGCGTAGACACTTTTGGTGTTCTCTTTCTCTTTTTCTCATTCTTCTCATACCAAAATCTAAACTTCTTTTCAGCCATGTCCTTCAAACGATCTGTTTCATCTTCAGAATTGCTTTCAGCATGTCTCCATTGATCGCCTTCAGGTGCCACATAATTTCCTTTCTTAATCTTTCCAAACTTTGCCCTATACCTTGGCTCGTTTTCTGGTTTCACTCCTTTGTACTTATCCAACCTCTTCAACGTTTCACTATCAATATGATGCAATTTGAGTTCATCCTTTGGGTCTTTTGGCAAGTTAGGAACTTGATCGTCCAATAACATTTGAATAAATCATGGATACATGATGTACTTCTCGCCTTTAACGTTATCCACCATGAGATTGAAGATCACTTGCGAGATTTCGTAAGGTATGTTCAGCACCAAGCAAGCTATGATGTTCATTATATAGTCTGAAGTCTCATCATATGCACTTTTCCTGTGAGAAAGTGCATGAACAACATAGTGCACTAAAAACTTGTATGGCCTGCAGAATCTCGACTTGATGTATCCTTTATCATTAACATGCCCTGTGTATCCCATTCAAAACCAAAAACCTTTGCTTAATCTTTCTGGAATAATGATAGGATCCTTGTCCTTATCTTGCAAATCTAACACCCTCCTCACGTCTTCCACAGTAAACTTTACTTCCAAATCAATATCCTTCTTCTTGTCATCCTTCATCTTGACAGCAGAATAAATCGTCTTTTCTTTCTCATCATATCAGACAAAACTCCTTTTTATTTAGGTAACTTTTATAGCCACTTTTCCAAGGCTTCATTGCTCTCCAGCTGGCTTCTATTGACTTTCACATTTTGTTACCTGAAACGCGTTTAAAACATTTTATCAGCAAGAAATACTGGCGAGTGCATCCCAGTTTAATCAAAATAGCTTTTATAATTTCACAGTATGGAGAGCGATTACAATATTTATATCTACACAATTACTCATTCAGTACTGTCAATCCTGACTGGTGGGTCATATTACTCATTGGCTAACTCTTTGTCCAATGGTAACGTCTTTCACATTTTGTATACAAAACCCCAACATACCTGCCGTAATTGAAGAATACATAGACTCAATCACTATTAATTATATTTTAAAACATTTAAGGTTTTGTAAAACAGTTTGGTAGAAAAAGAGAATGACTCACATTGTTGACTAAGGTAAAACTAAAGCTTCATGGGAATCTCCTGGTTATTATCTATTAAAATTAAACAATGCACACGTGTTAGTAAAATAACCCAAATCACATTAACCGTACAACTTGATACATAATTCCAATGACTGAGTCAGGCAGAGCCTTGACATGCATTACAGAATCCTAGATCAATCGGGTGTACACACGAGACAGAATTCCAACCACTGAGTCGGGCAGAGCCGACATGCGTTACGGAATCCTAAATCAATCGTGTAGGGTAATAGCAGGGTTATAGTACTTACAACGAGGCAGAGCTTTGCTTTATAGTGGGTATTATGCCCGAGTATAATTTAAACTTATAAGAAATTGAGAGAGAATTTTTAAAAATGAACGATTTCAAATGAACTCGTTCACCCTATTTATAGGCCAGATCAGAGGCGGTTCGCGGCCCGCATAGACATAAGCTGACTATCTCGCGGCCCATGAGAGAGTAGACTAGGGTTTAGGGTTAGCCAGTCAGCGAGTATAGGCTTGCCACGTGTTGACACGTGGCGGCTTTGTTTGCCCAGTAAGTCATTGGACCTTGTGACTTTTGTTTTTCTTGATTTTTATAAATACAAGGGTATTTCAGGCTCGTTTCTCGCGTACGGGTTATATTTAGGGACGTCTAGTGTCACACCCCGACCACGTAAATTAACAAATCGTGGCGGAAACGTCGGGGAGTGTTGTAACAGAATCATTGTTTCACAACCATGGATTAAATAATTTCGTTTTATTGAAACGTCGGGGAGTGTTGTAACAGAATCATTGTTTCACAACCATGGATTAAATAATTTCGTTTTATTGAATTATTGAACTCATTGTTTTATTACAAATCAGATAAATACAATTATTATCTTTCAAGTTTTAAAGTCGCTAAGGCACGAGTCCATCCTATGTATAGCATGCATCAACAATCATCACATAACAGCACCTGAAACATGTGTAAAAATAGGTATGTCAGCATAAAAATGCTTGTGAGATACATAGGTTTTATTGATTTAGGATTCATGACTTGTAAGTTTAAAGAAAAAAATATTTAATCAAAAATAGTCATGAACCTTAAAATATTTTCTTTTATAAATCATATAACAAGTAATAAGAAAATCAGATGATATAAATAAATAATTAAGTAAAATGAGTTTGTATAAAATATATTTGTTGTAAAACAATATTTTGATAAAAAGGTTTATAGTATGTATATAAAAATATACTTTGGTTTTAAGAGAGTCGAATAAGTAATATATTAAAATATATTTCAGTTCCAAAATCGTTAAACAAATAGTATATTAAATATACTTTAGTCGTCAAAATAATAATTTTCAGTAGTATATCAAAAGTATACTTTGGTTTTATTAATAACATATTAAACTATGCTTTGGTTTTATAAATAACATATTAAACTATGTTTTGGTTTTATAACATATTAAACTATGCTTTGGTTAAATAAATAACATATTAAACTATGCTTTGGTTAAATAAATAACATATTAAACTATGTTTTGGTTAAATAACATATCAAACTATGCTTTTGGTTTTGTAAATAACATATTAACTATGTTTTAGTAATTAACAAAATATATGTTGTTTTGTACAATATCACATATGAGAGTATATCAAACTATACTTTTGGGAGTATAATAAAATATACAATAAAAATGTGATTTAAGAATTCAACCAAACCTAGTGTATCAAAATACACCTTTGAGACTATAGAAATACCACAAAGGCAATCCCTATTTGGATAAAATATCGGTTTCTGACATTCCATGACAACAGGAATGGGGTGTCAAATCCTATAGCGCTATATCATACTACCAATCGGTCTGGTGAAAATATAAAATAAGTACAATCCAACAATTAATTTTATAATCTTTGAAAAATTAGTGTTTAAACCATAAATAATCATTCAGTTTGTCAAAAGATAAGTACTAACATATATAATCAATTATACTTTGAAATCATGAAAATAACAGATAGGTACACATGCTTCACCCCAAAACATTGAAAACAGTAAAATAGGGGACTATGTACTCACTTGAGAGTGCTTAGATGTCTTGAATACCAACCAAGCAAAGCTAGAGGGATCACGAAAATCAAATGGCACCTAATATAGGTAACTACATTAATAAACCGGACCTAAATCAGGAGATCGGATAGGATGAGGTTTCGTAAACCAAATGAGTTTTGGAACTCATATGATATGGTTTAACAAAGCCTACATACTAAAACGAAACCTAACCTAAGTGCTTACGACCCGTTTAGGTAGCTTATGCTACTTTAACGCGTCGTTCGCGTAAAACGCGTTCGGAATGCCTAACTAGTCCTATGCCAAGTATTATATGCCTAAACGTGTTTAATTATGTTGCATAATCAGTTAAGTGACAAAAGTTTGGGTTACATATGCTTAAATATCAATTATGCATAAAAGGGCATTTCGGTCATTTTCCTAAGGCATATAAACTACCTATCATACAACTACTTAAACGAAGTGACCATAAGGTATAACCTCAGAAGGTTATTCCCTATACAACTATGGTCACTAAACATGTTTGGTCGGATCCTAATGATCGACCAAACGGGTCTAGTTCGAAAGTCTAAGCGGTTGTTTAGACCGCTTGACTTACGACTCTACATAAGCACTAAACCTAAAGTGACGAGCTAAACATGTTAAAACATGTTTAACAAGGTTAGAAAACAGGTTTTATATCAAAACAAACGGTTTTGATACCCAAGAATAGTTTGGTTACAAAATACGCATGAATACGCATTTTGACCGAAACAACGACTCGTCACTACACCTAATCAATGTCGTAATCAGTAGGTATAGTCACTTGGGACTATAACCATCGTGATTACGCTCATGTTGCGAAGTTCAAACGAACTTCGTGTTGACCATAAACTGGTCAATGCAGAAAGTCAAACACTGTTTGACTTTCCCGCTTAAAAAAAACGCATAAAAGAACGAAAGAAGCTTACAAAGGGTCCAAGCTAGGAAGATATGATCTATAAATTCTCAGGTATGAATCATTTGAGCTTCAACTTAGAGAAAATTGGATCATGTGTGATGAAAGAATGAAAATGAGGTGGGTATATATAGGATTCGGTCCACCGTTAAGATCGTTTATCGAGAACCGTGCTTTAATCATGGCCTTACACTTGGGCCCAAGGTTTTAGAATACCATGGGAGCATGTAAAACCATCAAATACCAGCCCATAGGGTGCAAAACCATGGGTTAAAACCATCAAAATCTCAAAAATGGACCAAGTTCAATGTATCTGCCAGAAATTTCAAAAATGGTCCCTGCACTTGTAAAACTTGATTTTTTGCACTTTTAAGCCCCGTTAACCCCATTTCAAGGCTCTAAACTAAATTTAAAGTATAGGGAAATTAAAATATGCTCAAAAACATCTCGGATGTCGGTTCGTTTGGTCGTACGGTTGCGTTGTTCGGTTAATTACGACGGAAATCGTAATGAACGCAAAAACGATCCAAATTACGCGATGAATGGAATTTTATCATGAAAATCACTAAAATAAAATATTTTAATGATTAAATAAATTTTTGGATGTCCGGATATATTCAGGACGTAAGATATGCGCGAAAATGCAAACTTATGCACTTTTGACGCTTTTAGTCTCTATTGATCAAATAAGTTTATTTTAGCATACCGAACCCCTCAAAGCCTATTTCTAAGATATTTAGGGTATTTTTAACTTAGGATCAAGTTCCGGAATGTTCGTTACAGTACGAATCAGCATACTTTCACAGTTTGTCGAAATTAGTCCCTGTAAGCGAATAAACTTGATTTCGCCACACCAAACCTTCCAAAACTTATTTCTAAGTTATATAAAGTTTATTTAAGGTATGTATAGCCTATGTCACTATTACAGAGTGTTTGTTGCATTAAACTGGTTATATTTACACATCAGATCGCGTATAACCTTCCAGAAAGCGATTTAGAGCTCGAAATCGAACAAGAATTGATATGTGCAAACGATACACATATTTATACAAATCCCAAGTATGAAATACAATATTTCATTGGTTTGGTATTTTTTTGATGGTTGAAGTGACACATGTGTCACATCTAGGGTTACGTTAATGGTTCTAGGAGGGTTGTTATATCCTCCCCACATTGTTTTAGATCTCGTCCTCGATGTCTACTGGAATAGGGGTGGATATTTCCTTTGCATTTCTGATTTGAGTTCCCAAGTGTATTCTGGTCCTCTCTTGGAATCCCATTTCACTTTGACCAGAACTAATATCTTGTGTTTGAGATTCTTGATCTTTCTATCTTCAATCTGAATGGGTTTCTCGATAAACTTAAGTTTATCATTTACCTCTATGTCCTTAAGAGGTATCACTAGTGATTCGTCTGCTAAGCACTTTTTGAGATTACATACATGAAACACATCATGTATTCCTGCCATTTCCTCTGGCAGTTGTAACTGATAGGCTACGGGTCCTATTCTTCTAAAAATCTCAAAAGGTCCAACATACATGGGGCTTAGTTTTCCTCTTTTAACGAATCTGAATACTCCTTTCCACGGAGAAACTTTTAACAACACCTTATCTCCTACTTGAAATTCTAAAGGTTTTCGTCTATTATCTGCATAACTCTTTTGACGATCTCGTGCTGCTTTTAGTCTTTCCTCGACTTGAATTATCTTATCTGTTGTTTCTTGCACTATCTCTGGTCCATATAATTGCTTTTCTACAATTTCTGCCCAACAGACTGGAGTTCAGTACTTTCGTTCATAAAGTGCTTCAAATGGTGCAGCATTAATGCTAGTATATTAGCTGTTATTGTAGAAAAATTCTATCAATGGTAAATGATCATCCCAATTTCCTCTGAAATCAATTACACAGGCTCTAAACATATCTTCCATCGTCTGGATTGTCCTTTCGCTTTGTCCGTCCGTCTGTGGATGATAAGTTGTGCTTAGATTTAACCTGGTTCCCATTGCTTTTTGGAAACTTGTCCAAAATGAGAAGTAAAACGGCTATCTCTATCAGATACGATAGATAAAGGAATTCCATGTAATGAAACTATTTCATTTACATAAAGCTTGGCTAACTGTTCCATACTGATAGTTTCCTTTATTGGTAAGAAATGAGCAGATTTGGTCAATCTGTCTACAATCACCCAGATTGTATCATTTCCTTTTCTTGTCTTGGGTAATTTGGTAACAAAGTCCATTGTTATCAATTCCCATTTCCATATTGGCATCTCTAATTGTTGTAATAACCCTGAGGGTTTCTGATGTTCAGCTTTAACTTGTGAACAAGTTAGACATTTAGCAACATAGTTAGCTATATCCTTTTTCATTCCTATCCACCAGAAATTCTTTCTTAGATCTTGATACATCTTATCACTTCCAGGATGTATCGTATACTTAGACTTATGAGCTTCTTCTAGAATTCTATGGCGTAGGTTTCCTTGTTTAGGTATCCACATCCTTTTCTTATGGAACTTCCAGATTCCATTTGTTCCTTGTTCTAATTCCTTAATCATCCCTTTTAATCTTTCAGCATTGTCCTTGATTGTTGTTTCCTGTACTTCTCTGATTTGCTCATTTAAATCTACTTGTAGATTTAACCTGAGAGAACGTACTCGTTTAGGCTTTTCATGATACTTTCGACTTAAAGCATCAGCTACTACATTAGCTTTTCCAGCATGGTACTGGATATCACAATCATAATCACTAAGAATTTCCATACAGCGTCTCTGTCTCATATTTAATTCTTTTTGTCCAAAAATGTACCTTAAACTCTTATGATCCATGAAGACAACAAATTTATTTCCATATAAATAGTGTCTCCAAATCTTAAGGGCAAAAACTATGGCTCCTAATTCTAGATCATGGGTGGCATAATTCTCTTCATGTTTCTTAAGTTATCTAGAGGCATAGGCTATAACCTTTTGACGTTGCGTTAACACACATCCATATCCTAACTTAGACGCATCACAGTAGACTATAAAGTCTTCAGTTCCTTCTAGTAATGCGAGTATGGGTGCGTTGGTTAACCTTTGCTTAAGAATCCTAAAAGCTTCTTCCTGTTTCGGTCCCCATTCAAACTTAACTGATTTGCAGGTCAGTTTGGTTAATGGAATGGCTATTCTAGAGAAATCTCGGATAAACCATCTATAACATCCTGCCAGTCCAAGAAAACTTCTTACTTCCATTGGTGATTCAGTGACTTTCCATTTAGTAATCGCCTTGATTTTTGTGGGATCCACATGAATTCCTTCTTGATTAACCAGATGTCCAGGGAATTGCACTTCTTATAACCAAAATTCACATTTTGAGAATTTAGCATAAAGCTTCTCTTTTCTCAACAATGTCAGAAGTGTATGCAGATACGCTGCATTTTCCTCTTTACTCTTAGAGTAAATTAGAATATCATCTATAAAGACAATTATGAACTTATCCAGGTATGGTTTACATATCCTGTTCATCATGTCCATAATTTCGGCTGGGGCATTGGTTAAACCAAATGGCATGACAGTAAATTCATAATGACCGTACCTAGTTCTGAAAGCAGTTTTAGGAATATCCTCTTACTGTACTTTCAGTTGATGATATCCTGAGCGTAAATCGATCTTAGAAAAGAATCGAGCTCCTTGAAGTTGATCGAACAGATCATCGATTCTCGGTAGTGGGTACCGATTCTTAATTGTAACCTTGTTCAAGTCTCGATAGTCAACGCACATACGCATCGATCCGTCTTTCTTCTTAACAAACAACACCGGTGCTCCCCATGGTGATGAACTTGGTTGTATAAAACCTTTGTCAAGAAGTTCGTCCAACTGTTTCTTCAGTTCCTGCATCTCTGTTGGTGCTAATCGATATGGTGCCTTGGCAATCGGTGCCGTCCCTGGTATTAGGTGAATTCTAAATTCAACCTCTCTATCAGGCGGTAATCCAGGTAATTCTTCTAGAAAAACGTCTGAGAATTTAGATATTACAGGAATATCTTTTAATTCTTTTCCTTTAGTATTAATGATTACGGAAATCATATACACTACTCCTCCCTTCCTTTCATAACTTGCGGCTTTCATCACAGAGATGAATTTTGTCGACATGGTTGGCTTATCTCTTTTAATTGTGATCTTTTTACCACTTGGTGTACTTACTTGTACTGACTTTTGATCACATAAAATACTGGCACGATTGGCTACCAACCAATCCATTCCTAATACAACATCGAAACCGACCAGATTCATTGGGTAAAGGTTAGCAAAGAATTGATGGTTTAGGATTTCTATTCTTGTTCCCTGCAATATTTCACTTATCTTAACGGATTCTCCGTTTGCTGTTTCTATCAGACAATCTTGTTGAAGTTTGGCTAAGGGTTGGTCAAGAAGTTTGTAGAAAGAAGTATTGATAAAACTTTGGTTTGCACCAGAGTCAAACAATACTTTGGCAAATATATTATTAACTAGGAATGTACCGGCAATCACATTCGGAATCATCTTGGCTTCCTCAGCTGTCAGAACAAACGCTCTGGCATTTTTCTTAGGTGCTTCAGTTGTCTTAGCCTTGTTGGTTGTGTCTAGAGCTAGTTTTGATCAATTTGTTTTGATGTGACCAGCCTCTCCACAATTGTAGCATATCCTATTACTAGGTTTCCTCCTACAGTCTTCTTCCTTGTGTCCAGATATTTTGCAAAAGTTGCAGATACGGAGCATCTTCTAGAATGCTTTCTTTTGCAATACCTACAGTAGGGTGTAGAGGAACCCGTATCTTTCCCACGGTTGGAATTACCGTAGCGAAATTCCTGGGTAAGTTTTTGGGCTAGGTTCTTTCTCTGGTTTTCTTCTTATGTACGCACCACTTCGTCAGTCAGGGTATTAGCTAGTTCTACTGCTTCTTCTATGGTTTGCGGTCTAGATGCCTTGACTACGTGACTAATTTCACTAATTAATCCCCAAATATAATGGGAGATTAACACTGGTTCAGGTGAGGCTAAGGTAGGCACTATCCTAGCATATTCGAAGAATATGGTAGTGTAACCTTTGCAATCTATTCTAGTTATTCTAAGATTTAGGAACTTATTGGCTATTTGTTCCTTTTCATTAGGAGGACAAAATTTTCTTTCAACCATTTCCTTAAATTTGATCCATTCCATATTATAAACTTTGTCACTTCCCATAGACTGGAGAATAGTATTCCACCATTCTAAGGCTGCATTTTTGAAAAGATGAGAAGCAAACATAATCTTATCTTCATCTGCACATTTACTTATTTTTATGACTGCTTCTGTCTTTTCTATCCAACGTAAGGCTGCAATGACTCCTTCATTGCCTGAGAATTCTATTGGTTTGCAGGCCAATAATTCTTTATAAGAACAACCGTAAGAAGCTGTTCTTCTCTTTTAGGAATTGGAGCATGGATAATAGGTCAGTTATCGTTCACACTATGACTTGGTTCAGTGTGTTGGCGTTTACTTCTATTTGCAGATTTATTATTTCTGCTTCCTTAACGTCTTGATAATATAAGGCATAACATCTATAATTCCTTGTGCTACTATATGTTGGATGGCACTGTTATCTATTTGGTTTCCGTTATTCTCATTATTCTGTTTTTCCTGATTTACTTCGTTGTCCATCTGAATTGTGAACATTTATCAAGTATTAACTATCACAGAATAAGTTTGGTACAGATATTTGTACGCAATCACACAAGCAATTTGTTCAAAAACGTCCATCATTGCAACTTTTACTCTTTTCTATATATACATATATGCATCTATTACAAACTACAACTGGAAATCAAATATACAATACATCTGTATCTATTTTTAGTCTACCTATAGATTTTTTTATCAAAATATTACACATATATGTAGGCATTTTCTAGGTATCGCTCATCCAGTACTGCATTTCCCGCTCATCATATTTCCAAACTAGTCTCTCTCCTATCTCTCGAACTCTATTCCCTTCATTTACTAAATCTTCTCCATATTGGTGGAGTTCCTGCACACATTTTCGACTCATTGGTGGATCTATTGGGTCATGATGAGGTACGGGTTCCTCGTAAGGTTCTGCGCTATTTATTTCGAAAAATGTTCTATCATTATCCCACCAGGGATCACGTTCTAAAGGCATTCATTATTTGGGAGTATATAGAGTCGAGTACGACCTATTGTCGTCAAACCATGGATCATATTGTAAAGGCTGTGGGGTTGGGATTCTAGGTAACTCGTTGGGGTCAAATGCAGGTATCGGGAATTGGTTTTCATAGTTGGGTTCTAACATTTGTTGGTCTGGAAATAAAGGTAACAATGGCAGTTTAGCTATTTGGTTTAGGTTAGTGTCTACTGCTGTAGTGGCTAACATATGGAAATCGGCCAGCTGTCTATCTAGTTCCTCTTCCCAAGGTGGCCTATTGACTGTTTCCTGAGTCTGTGCATTTGTTTCCCTATTAGCCCTGACTATCGCCCTCTATTGTTGTAACTTCTTCATTATCTTTCTTCTCTCATGTGCTCCTCTATTAAACCAACCTCTCTTTTTAGTAGTAAAGGGTTCCTCAGCCTGTGCCTTAAATATAAATATCCCTTCCTCAGTATCGGCTGAGTATCCTGAGGGATTAGGTTGAGATGATGTTCCCTCATATTTTGGTAAACTATCTAAGTGATGATAAGCGTCCGAAGTTCCTTGCTCACTCATACTGTAAACTAACAAATAGTCAAATAACACAAAACAATATTTACACATAAATTATTTCCTAACATAGAATTTAAAATTTAAGTGTCAGCGTAACACTTTTTTGGCTTAAACCAGTGGCTGTAGCTCTGATACCACTCTCTGTCGCAGCCCCCGTCCCCTACCCCGGGAGCGGGCGCCGCGAGCATCCAGATGGGTGGTATCGGTGTTTATTAATTTAGTAGCGGAATACATCAGGACCGTAGTTAGGAAATATTTTTATCAGAGTAAAACACCAAACTTTTTATAATAATAAATCATTGAGATAAAACCCAAGTTCATTTGACAATACATTTGTAGGGATAAACCCTAATTATTGAAAACAAAAGCTCCTTTTTATTTAGGTAACTTTTATAGCCACTTTTCCAAGCTTTCAGTGCTCTCCAGCTGGCTTCTATTGGCTTTCACATTTTGTTACCTGAAACGCGTTTAAAAACATTTTATCAGCAAGAAATACTGGTGAGTGCATCCTAGTTTAATCAAAACAGCTTTTATAATTTCACAGTATTGAGAGCGATTACAATGTTTATATCTACACAATTACTCATTCATTACTGTCAATCCTGACTGGTGGGTCATATTACTCATTGGCTAACTCTTTGTCCAATGGTAACGTCTTTCACATTTTGTATACAAAACCCCAACATACCGGCAGTAATTGAAAAATACATAGACTCAATCACTGTTAATTATATTTTAAAACATTTGAGGTTTTGTAAAACAGTTTGGTAGAAAAAGAGAATGACTCACATTGTTGACTTAGGTAAAACTAAAGCTTCCTAGGAATCTCCTGGTTATTATCTATTAAAATTAAGCAATGCACACGTGTTAGTAAAATAACCCAAATCACATTAACTGTATAACTCGAGACAGGATTCCAATCACTGAGTCAGACAGAGCCTTGACATGCATTACAGAATCCTAGATCAATCGGGTGTACACACGAGAGAGAACTCCAACGACTGAGTCGGGCAGACCCGACATGCGTTACGGAATCCAAAATCGATCGTGTAGGGTAATAGCAGGGTTATAGTACTTACAACGAGGCAAAGCTTCGCTTTATAGTGGGTATTATGCCCGAGTATAATTTCTACTTATAAGAAATTGAGAGAGAATTTTTAGAAATGAACGAATTCAAATGAACTCGTTCACCCTATTTATAGGCCAGATCGGAGGCGGTTCGCGGCCCTCGTAGACATAAGCTGACTCTCTCGCGGCCCGCTAGAGAGTAGACTAGGGTTTAGGGTTGGCCAGTCAACGAGTATAGGCTTGCCACGTGTTGACACATGGCGGCTTTGTTTGCCCGGCAAGTCATTGGGCCTCGTGGCCCGCGAAAGATCAAAGGTGTCTGGGTCGCGGCCCGCGATAACCTTATGATTTTTGTTTTTCTTGATTTTTATAAATACAAGGGTATTTCGGGCTCGTTTCTCGCGTACAGGGTATATTTAGGGACGTCTAGGGTTACGTTAAGGGTCCTAGGAGGGTTGTTATAGGTGTGTCGGTTAATCATGTCTCGGTGTTTAGTACTGGGCCCCATATGTATTGACAGGCATGTAAAACTATATACAAGATCATTTTGAATTGTCCAAAGTTATGTATAAAATCACGTGCCTTGTGCACTAAAATGATTTTGAAAATGTTTTCAAAATGAGTCTGTTGATTGTATTTACCAATGTAAACTGACGTATTTTCAAAAGACTAAGTTACAGGTGTAAGTACGTAAATAGGCTGGAAGTTGCTCGGTAATGCTAGAAGAGGAATTTGCGATTCCTTTGCATAAAGCCTAGTAGTCTGATGATCTCCCTTTTTGTACATTTTACGATCCACCTGTGGATATTTATTATTACAAGCTGTCTGTATATTATTTTGAACATTTGGACATTTGGTTTGTAATAATATTTTAAACTCCAAGACTTCCGCTGTGCTGTATGTGTTTGTGTCTATGATGATACCAATCTTACGTCACGATACTCCTCACCCGGGCCCACCGGGACTTGTGGTAATTATCGGGGTGTGACACAAGCTGGAGAGAGTTGGAAAGGATAGAGTTTGTAAAAGAGCAGAAAAGACTAGAACAGATTGAGGAACACTCACATAAAGCAGCTGCTTTGGGAAGATTGAAGCTGCAACGCAAACCGTTTGAAACTGATCAAACTCCTATCTCGAGTGAAGAGAAGAAAAAAGTTAGACTCACAATGTTCTTTGATACCAGATTGAACAGAAGAGAATGGTGGTTAACTAAAGGAAGATTCGAGCAGAGAAAGTGAAAGAGGTAGAGTTTTTGAAGACCGAACGTGACTGCGACTACATCCAAGGGGGAGTCTGTGAGTACATATGTTTGCAGCCTACGTCCAGGTTTAATGTATAGATTGTATAGATTAACATGACGAAAGGACGGGATTATGTGTTGGAATCCCATCAGCACGAAGGAATCCTTCATGCAGATGGAGCCCCAAATGTCCCTTTCGTGCGTGAGGACCAATCGTCCCAAGGCTTTCATGCGGATGGCATCAGCCTATAAGGGACTTGGTTCATTTTATTGAGAACTTTTGGCATTTGAGGCGATGCTCTGGCAAATTCGTTTCCTGGCATTGTAACTTCAGTTTATCAATAGAAACGACAATTAATCAATATATTCTTATGTTTGTCATCACTTTACATGTATTCCGCACATGATAAAGTGAATATCTGATCGGTCTGAGCATTTCAAGGAGCAAAACGGTCCTCACAAATATAGATATTAGGGATGTAAATGAAACGAATGAACACGAACAAGGCCTTGTTCGTTTCGTTCGTTAAGGAAATTAACATGTTCGTGAACTGTTCACAAACACATACCGAACATAAGTTTATCTTCGTGTTCGTTCGTTCGTTAGGGAAATTCAGTTGTTCACGAACAGTTCGAGAACACTGGTCTCAAACACAAACGGAGGTGAGTAAATAAAAACGAACGTAAATGAACATTTAACATGAAAAAAAATAAAACATTATTCTCCTTAAACATTGAACAGACTTAGTTAAATACAACCATCAAATGATAAATCAAAACACAAGTAGTCTACTACAACCACTAAATGATGAATCAAGTTTAACTAACTTAGGCATAATTATTCAAAGTTTAACTAACTTAGACATAATTATCAAAAAATATGTCTTAGAATCTTCAAATTTTAGCTAACTTATAAAAAAAATAGGGTTTCAAATTTTCAATAAGTTTACATAAAATGTTTATTATTTAATATTTTTTAATTAATACAATCAAATAAACACGAACGAACGTAAACAGACGAACATGAACGAACGTAACTGAACATATTACCGAACGTTCACGGACACAATCGAATGAACGAGACCCGTGTTCGTTCGCTAAGCTAACCGAACGAAATTTTTTGCTCGTGTTCGTTCGTTAAACTAATCAAACGAATATAAACAAACTCCCCGCGAAATAATTCACGAACTTTTTGCTAAACATTCGATTCGTCTAGATATAGATTTAGAACAAAGCGGTTCTAAAAATGGGAAAAAAAAAATAATTGGAGTTGAGTCATAAACTCATAAATAGTTAAAAACAGCTCCCACACAAATGGAGTTGACGGGGTTCAGTGACAATGGAGTTGACGGAGTTGACGGGGTTCAGTGACAGCTCCCACCGTACGGGGCCCGATAGAACATCGTCGGCAGATCTTGGCTGGGGGAAACCGTCTATGACGGGGTTCAGTGACAATGGGTCACTCATTAACAAAAGTCACCGTTCAAAAAAAAAAACACAAATGGAGTTGAGTTAGTTCACCTGTCTTCTTTCCTTGTTGATATCGCCTTCGGTTTTGACACTCTCCTCTGTTTTCACCGCCCCTGAAACCCTACAAATCTCCTCAAACAAACTTCATCTCATCATCAACAATGGCGTCTTTCTCTGTTCCCTGCCCTAAAACCTGCGCTTCTCTCCCTCCACTTTCCAACCCTAACCACAATCACAACCTCCTCGGCAACTCCCCCTCCCTCATTCTCTTCAAATCCAACAGACCTTTGGTGTCTTCTGCCCGTCTTCAGGTAATTATGTTTGATTCACGTCACTTTTTACGTCTGATGAAGGTCAATGTCCTGCTCATTTTGCTCTGCTCTCTGTAGATGATTATTTTGATACACTGCTTGCTATGTTTATGAATGTAAACAATGAATTACACAAGTTCACACAAAAAAGTCTGTCCAAAATGACAAGCCTACAACTATTTACAAAATATACTAGCCAGGCATTTACAAAACAAACTAAACAAATACAAAATATAACACTACTACCAACTCCAACACTGTATCATCCAAGCCTTCTGTGCATCAACATTATGTTTCCTCTTGCAGGAATATGATAAGTAGAATCGGGTTTGGTTGAGGCCACATGTTAGGGGGTGTCAACACCTCCTTATAACTTATTGACTTTTACAAAAAGTTAGTGCATGTTTGGCTTAGCTTATTTTCAACTTATTGAAAAGGACTTTTGGCAAAAAAAAGTCAGGATTTCCTGACTTTTGGAAACTTCAAAGGACTTTTGCCTTCAAAAGGCCTTCAAAAGGAAAGCCAAACACTTTGGAAAAGTCCTTTTTTTCTCAAAAAAAGGAACCCCAAACATGATAAGGAGAAAAAGTGTTTGGCAAACTCATAAGCACTTTTCAAAATGACTTTTTGTACTGGGAGAAAAAGTTAGTTTTGAAAAGTTAGTAAGGAGTGACTTTGAAGCTGCTTATGACTTATTGGCTTTTCCCATCCCTTTTAGGCATTTTACATGAATAAGCTAAGCAAAAACACTTTTTAAAAAAACAACTTATTGACTTATCGGCTTTTCCCACCCCATAAGCGAATCCAAACACTTTTTTAAAAACTCCATTTCAAAAAGTCACAAGTCAATAAGTTCTGTTAACAAAAAGTCCTTTTTGAGTTAAATAAGCTTAGCCAAACAAGCCCTTAGACATGGTTCCTTAAAACGGATTTTACCAATCACGACTATTGGCGTGAGGTTCAACGCCGAAACAATAGTTGTACTGTCGGAGATGAACTCCCACGCCTGAAAATAGCATCGGAGTATTCCTTGTTCAATCTTTAGTGGAACCGGGTATGTGGTTGGTGTTTGGTGGTAGTACACACGCGTTAAGTATGAAACCGAATAAGAGAGCTCGATCTTTTATTAATCATATATCTTATATATACACATATAAATATTTGTGTCCAAAATTTAAATTAGTTAAAAATCACCTTTTCAACTAAATTTCGTGAGAAAAGCAAGTTTATGTTTGCAGATTTGCTGACTTTCTAAGACATATTGTAGGCAACAAAGAGGAACCAGAATGGCGGCGTTATGAAAGTGTCCGCTCAGCTTAATGAAGTAAGTCACATATTCTTATTTAGATCATAACATCAAATATCATCTAGTCTTCCTAGTTTCGAACCTCTATTAAATCATTATATTCCTCTTCAGGTTGATCAAGGGAAATCATCGAATTCTACACCACCATCAGAAGTATCTTCTTCTAAGACCACGGTTCCTGATGTTGCCTCCATCACCGCATTCATGAATCAAGTTGCAGGACTTGTTGAGTACGCCAACATCTTCCTTAACAATAATAATAATCTGAATCTATGAATAATACAGTGTAGGACATTGTATGCATATAAAATAGACTTTTGATCGTTCCATAAGCAAATGAGTCGAAAGTACCATCTCATCTTATAAAAGAGATATTTAATATTATTGTTATTGTCTTTCAGGCTTGTGGATTCAAGAGATATAATGGAGCTGCAAATAAAACAAGACGATTGCGAAGTCATAATAAGAAAGAAAGAAGCTTTACCCCCTCCTCCAGCACCTCCTATGGTGATGATGCAATCTCCACAACCTCAGCCTATGTTTCACTCACAACCGCCCCCGCCACAAGCGGCTGCCGCCTCATCAGCGCCAGCACCTTCCACATCACCGCCAGCATTACCAGCCCCTGCAAAACCAAAGTCATCACATCCACCTCTCAAATGTCCAATGGCTGGAACTTTCTACAGGGCCCCTGCGCCTGGTGCTCCCCCCTTTGTCAAGGTAACCGCATTCACCTGGTGCTCATGAATAATAATTGTTACGGTCCAGAAATGATGGGGTTGGGTTGAAATGGGTCAGTTTTTGTACGGGTCAAAAGCGGACCTGAAAACTTGTTTTTGTCTTTATATATAACTAGAATTTTGACCCGTGACCCGCGCTGCGGCAGCAAAATCGCGTTTGTGACTTCGTTACAAGCGTAATGATGATGACATCAACGTGTGGTGCGCACACGTGACATTACGCGTTTTATACTTTGTTACACACGTTACGTCTGTGACATTAACGTCATTAGACATAGATAAAAAAGAGTACGTCTCGGACGTTGCGGTGTGAAGCCGTAAAAATAATTTAGACAATGGTGTAAAGTCGTAAAAGTAATTTAGACGCTATAGATAAAAAAGAGTATAATAATGTGTCGCACATTGCGGTGTAAAGTCGTAAAATTAAATTAAACAAAAGGAGGTCTGAAGTGTCAACTGTCAAGTTATCAAGTAGAAAAGGTTGGACGGTCAAAGTTGCCAACTACCAAAAGTTAGAAGTGGATGTGTAACTTACTTAAAGATGAGGATTAATAGTCTTTCATGTCAAAAGTTTGAGGGTTGATAGTGAATGTTGTTAAAAGTTTGAGGGTTAATACTTAATAGTGAATATTTTCAAAAATTTGAGGTTAATAGAGAAAGGTCCACCGACCTTTCTCTTTAAGTGTATATAAAATTAACACTTTGCTAATCTTTCTCTAATCTATCTGATTATTTATTTAATGTGTGTGTTACTAGGTTGGAGACAAGGTTCAGAAAGGTCAAGTTATATGCATTATTGAGGCAATGAAGCTGATGAATGAGATTGAGGTACGCCACTTCGTTTCACAATTTGGCATATTCATTTCTAACAACCTATGTTTCAGTTAAGTGTTCTCATAAATTTCAAAATTAATGTTCTCCCCCATCACGTGACTATTATTTTTGTTTAAAGGTGAAGATATTTTATGCAACATATTTTGGAATAAAATCCAATTAGTCATGATAACCGTGGGGACGAATACATCCAATTTATTGCGGTTAACATTCGTTTTTTATTTTTCTATTTGTTAGGCTGATCAATCAGGAACAATAGTCGATATTATTGCTGAGGATGGGAAACCAGTGAGCTTGGATACGGTAACTCTCTCTGTCTCTCTCCCTATATATATGGGTGTGTGTGTGTGTGTTCAGTTCATATGAGTTCACTTGGCACCCCCTTCATGTTAGCCATTGTTTGTTCATATCTGATCCTTTCCTATATAAGTGCACTCCGTGTGTGCCCTCGCGCATAGAGGAAGGTTTGTTCTGATTTAAAGCAAAAATATTTTTTTTTGTTTGCAGCCTCTACTTGTTATTGAGCCATAAGGAGGAATATTATGAAGTTATGTGATGAGTGCATAGGTAAAGTTATGTGGCAACATTTTCTCACCTTTTTTGTGTTGTTACCGTCATTTATGCAGCAAACTGGTTTGGTTTGCGAATGCCTGAAATAGTACATTATATACATCTTTCTGTCTAATTATAAATAAGTTTTTGTATCTTTAGAAATGAAAGTTTGTTTCGGCTTGTTGTTTGTATGTTGGTTTATTGATTTGTATTCGGTAACTTGATGTGCACTGATCCGCACTGGTTGGGAGCATCAGTTACTGGTTGATAACCAGTTGGTGTGAAATCAAAATCAAAAGCAGGAGAGTTGAGAGAGGTGTAACAAACCCAGAGGCCCTTTTTAACTTCATATGCATTATTTTTTAAATTCAAATTGAACTTTTTGTGCAAAAAATATATAAATAAATACCAGGAAGAATGAAAGATTATCGGAAATGGATTACAATATTCAAAGACGATTAAGATATATTAACAGTATTCCGAGATTATTTAAAAAAATAAACTGGAATAAAAATCCATCAATAGTTAAAAATTGGTACAAATGTATAAAAGTTAAATTTGTAACAAGAGATTAGTATAAATGCGTGTTTTAGATTTGATTAAAGAAGATGGTATACTTAGTTTTTAAAATCTTATATTGCCACATTAACAGAAGCCCATGCTGACGCCACAAAAAAAAAGTTGTATAAATGTTATAATTTGTGCTCTATTGGCAAAGACAAAGTCTTTAAACACCTGAGTTTGAGAGAGAGGTTTTGAATTCAAGTCCCACAGTCCACAGATATTAAAAGAAACTAGGTTATCACCCGTGAATACTCACGGGTTGTGAATCTTTTTATTTAAAAACAATAGATGTACATATCTATATAGTCAATTTTTAAAATATCAATATGTGTATATTATAAAAAATATATATCCTTAACTTAAGAAGTGTAGGAAATCAGGTCAAACGAACTCCAATTGAGCTCATTCCAACAGTATTGGAATCGGCTCGTCGAACACTAGCCAAAAACTCTAAACCCTAAACACTAAAGCTAACCCCTAAATTTAAACCCTAAGGCTAAACCAAATTACATGCAAGTTCAGCAGATGCTTCAGCACAAATAACCAAAAATTAATTCTCATCCATTCACCCCATGATACCTCAATGCCTTTTGTCCAATGCTTGAACAACGAAGTTCTCTTGCCATTGAATAAAATGCGGCATATCAATAAAGTGGTCCACTCCGTTCCTGTGTCTCCAAATTCACCAAATCGTTTGTATAAAATGCACGTGTAATATCCTTTTTTTCTTCATGGAAGCCGTTAATCCGTTCATGCTTTGCAACATATCAATAACCAAATCATTACTGTTGCCCATAGGGAGTTTTAGCCACATGTGTAACTGGGTCTGCACTGCCTTCCGATGAAGCGATGCGACGTCTGTTTTGGAAGATGACGGAAAGGAAGATGGTATTTTATTCGTTGTTAACTTCCGTGTGAGAAAAAAATTACACTGGTTCATGGGGATAGAAGACAGAACCGTACACGTGCAACTGTTTCAGTTTGAAAACACACACAAAGCGACATGTCTGGAAGGTTTAGGAAGAAGTGAAACGATAGTTATGAAATGGTGGGAGGTTATAAATGGAAACGGTTTGAAAAGGCATGTGTATGCGATGACACCCTAAGTTACTAAATGTATAAGAGTATAATATGACCAGCAAAAGGAGAACTACTCATTAAAAACATAAACAACTCTTTCCACTTAGCAAGATGCTAAGGGACCAAAGGGACAACAATACAGAAAAGAAAAACTGCAGTAAACTGAAACAAAAATTAACCATAGTCCATTCCTTTGAATTTAATCCAGTTCTCCTTGCTCAGGCCAGAGATACAACATCGCTTCTCCATCCACCAGTAAGACCCTTGTTTTACTAATATAATTATGTTGGCCCAAAAAACTTGACAGCCTTTCCCGGACGTTTCTTTCCGTAGCAGAGGTGAGCGTGGGGTTCCACTCAAGATCCCAACGGATACCACCCCACCTTCTTGTTGTCCATAATGGACACATCTTTATGCTTCACCATGGCAAAAATTTGAGGGAACCTGTCCTTCAACCTGCTTTCTACCACCCACTCGTCCGGCCAGAACCTTACTTTGTCTCCTTTCCCCACATCCGGAACCAAAAACTCCTTAAGATCAACATTTGCTTTTAGAAGGTCCTTATTAATCGATCTAACCGCCTTCTATACAATCAAAACAATGGTCTTATATCCATCTACAATCAATACAGTGGTCATTTCATTTTAAATGAAAAGCTAAACCAGTTAATACTCGAAATTGAACCACTTATATTTCACCACTAATGGGTCAAAATAAAATTTAATCAAACCAGATGACTCAAATTCATCCCAAGTGTTTTTCATGCATAGAACCTCCTAAACCACTTTATTGAAAAAAACATAAACTGCGAATACTTTCCTGACATGCTATTTACTTACAAAACTTAATAAATTTTGGATAGAAAGTGTTTGGGTCAACCCAACCTTTTTCTTCTTAAATCAAAACACCCAATTTGACCTTGCTCATAAGCCTGTCTCGGTCCCACCCCGTTTGCTACCTATAGTAGGCACGTACAATATGCACAATTTATAAGAAAAAAATCATTAGAAATAAGCACATATGTAACAAAAATTAGGAATATAGAAATACCAGTTTGAAAGGCAGAAGTACCATGTCATACAAACAACTTAAAACCCAATTTCAAACATACCAAATAATTCATCAAGACTTATTAAGCAAGACTCCATGAGCCCTACAAACTTGCAGAATGCACAAAATGATAACATAATGTCAAAGACATATCCAACTTCAAGGTAATGCTCACCGATTAATATATTTTAGATCACCAATCATTTATAAAAATAAAAATTTATCAAACAAATAAATAGGAATACTACCTCTTGGAGCTCTCATTTAACGTTTTCGAGCCCAGCGATATATACTGTCACACCCCCAAAATCCACACGCGGAGTATCACCGCTTGGAGGCGTGACATGACCAGGATCCAGCCACCAATCATATTGAACAATGTATTTAAAATAGATAAAATCCAACCACGCAATATAATTGGTGTTCAAAAACTAGTTAACCAAGTTCAAATTAAACAGCGGAAGCATAAGACGTAAAACCAAAACATAAGTTCATAAAGTTTAAATGTTTAGAACGGGACATAACAGTCCATATCCCACAACGACC
>JARYGA010061372.1:83580-120961 GCA_030545235.1 Helianthus tuberosus | reverse complement strand
ATACTACCAATCGGTCTGGTGAAAATATAAAATAAGTACAATCCAACAATTAATTTTATAATCTTTGAAAAATTAGTGTTTAAACCATAAATAATCATTCAGTTTGTCAAAAGATAAGTACTAACATATATAATCAATTATACTTTGAAATCATGAAAATAACAGATAGGTACACATGCTTCACCCCAAAACATTGAAAACAGTAAAATAGGGGACTATGTACTCACTTGAGAGTGCTTAGATGTCTTGAATACCAACCAAGCAAAGCTAGAGGGATCACGAAAATCAAATGGCACCTAATATAGGTAACTACATTAATAAACCGGACCTAAATCAGGAGATCGGATAGGATGAGGTTTCGTAAACCAAATGAGTTTTGGAACTCATATGATATGGTTTAACAAAGCCTACATACTAAAACGAAACCTAACCTAAGTGCTTACGACCCGTTTAGGTAGCTTATGCTACTTTAACGCGTCGTTCGCGTAAAACGCGTTCGGAATGCCTAACTAGTCCTATGCCAAGTATTATATGCCTAAACGTGTTTAATTATGTTGCATAATCAGTTAAGTGACAAAAGTTTGGGTTACATATGCTTAAATATCAATTATGCATAAAAGGGCATTTCGGTCATTTTCCTAAGGCATATAAACTACCTATCATACAACTACTTAAACGAAGTGACCATAAGGTATAACCTCAGAAGGTTATTCCCTATACAACTATGGTCACTAAACATGTTTGGTCGGATCCTAATGATCGACCAAACGGGTCTAGTTCGAAAGTCTAAGCGGTTGTTTAGACCGCTTGACTTACGACTCTACATAAGCACTAAACCTAAAGTGACGAGCTAAACATGTTAAAACATGTTTAACAAGGTTAGAAAACAGGTTTTATATCAAAACAAACGGTTTTGATACCCAAGAATAGTTTGGTTACAAAATACGCATGAATACGCATTTTGACCGAAACAACGACTCGTCACTACACCTAATCAATGTCGTAATCAGTAGGTATAGTCACTTGGGACTATAACCATCGTGATTACGCTCATGTTGCGAAGTTCAAACGAACTTCGTGTTGACCATAAACTGGTCAATGCAGAAAGTCAAACACTGTTTGACTTTCCCGCTTAAAAAAAACGCATAAAAGAACGAAAGAAGCTTACAAAGGGTCCAAGCTAGGAAGATATGATCTATAAATTCTCAGGTATGAATCATTTGAGCTTCAACTTAGAGAAAATTGGATCATGTGTGATGAAAGAATGAAAATGAGGTGGGTATATATAGGATTCGGTCCACCGTTAAGATCGTTTATCGAGAACCGTGCTTTAATCATGGCCTTACACTTGGGCCCAAGGTTTTAGAATACCATGGGAGCATGTAAAACCATCAAATACCAGCCCATAGGGTGCAAAACCATGGGTTAAAACCATCAAAATCTCAAAAATGGACCAAGTTCAATGTATCTGCCAGAAATTTCAAAAATGGTCCCTGCACTTGTAAAACTTGATTTTTTGCACTTTTAAGCCCCGTTAACCCCATTTCAAGGCTCTAAACTAAATTTAAAGTATAGGGAAATTAAAATATGCTCAAAAACATCTCGGATGTCGGTTCGTTTGGTCGTACGGTTGCGTTGTTCGGTTAATTACGACGGAAATCGTAATGAACGCAAAAACGATCCAAATTACGCGATGAATGGAATTTTATCATGAAAATCACTAAAATAAAATATTTTAATGATTAAATAAATTTTTGGATGTCCGGATATATTCAGGACGTAAGATATGCGCGAAAATGCAAACTTATGCACTTTTGACGCTTTTAGTCTCTATTGATCAAATAAGTTTATTTTAGCATACCGAACCCCTCAAAGCCTATTTCTAAGATATTTAGGGTATTTTTAACTTAGGATCAAGTTCCGGAATGTTCGTTACAGTACGAATCAGCATACTTTCACAGTTTGTCGAAATTAGTCCCTGTAAGCGAATAAACTTGATTTCGCCACACCAAACCTTCCAAAACTTATTTCTAAGTTATATAAAGTTTATTTAAGGTATGTATAGCCTATGTCACTATTACAGAGTGTTTGTTGCATTAAACTGGTTATATTTACACATCAGATCGCGTATAACCTTCCAGAAAGCGATTTAGAGCTCGAAATCGAACAAGAATTGATATGTGCAAACGATACACATATTTATACAAATCCCAAGTATGAAATACAATATTTCATTGGTTTGGTATTTTTTTGATGGTTGAAGTGACACATGTGTCACATCTAGGGTTACGTTAATGGTTCTAGGAGGGTTGTTATATCCTCCCCACATTGTTTTAGATCTCGTCCTCGATGTCTACTGGAATAGGGGTGGATATTTCCTTTGCATTTCTGATTTGAGTTCCCAAGTGTATTCTGGTCCTCTCTTGGAATCCCATTTCACTTTGACCAGAACTAATATCTTGTGTTTGAGATTCTTGATCTTTCTATCTTCAATCTGAATGGGTTTCTCGATAAACTTAAGTTTATCATTTACCTCTATGTCCTTAAGAGGTATCACTAGTGATTCGTCTGCTAAGCACTTTTTGAGATTACATACATGAAACACATCATGTATTCCTGCCATTTCCTCTGGCAGTTGTAACTGATAGGCTACGGGTCCTATTCTTCTAAAAATCTCAAAAGGTCCAACATACATGGGGCTTAGTTTTCCTCTTTTAACGAATCTGAATACTCCTTTCCACGGAGAAACTTTTAACAACACCTTATCTCCTACTTGAAATTCTAAAGGTTTTCGTCTATTATCTGCATAACTCTTTTGACGATCTCGTGCTGCTTTTAGTCTTTCCTCGACTTGAATTATCTTATCTGTTGTTTCTTGCACTATCTCTGGTCCATATAATTGCTTTTCTACAATTTCTGCCCAACAGACTGGAGTTCAGTACTTTCGTTCATAAAGTGCTTCAAATGGTGCAGCATTAATGCTAGTATATTAGCTGTTATTGTAGAAAAATTCTATCAATGGTAAATGATCATCCCAATTTCCTCTGAAATCAATTACACAGGCTCTAAACATATCTTCCATCGTCTGGATTGTCCTTTCGCTTTGTCCGTCCGTCTGTGGATGATAAGTTGTGCTTAGATTTAACCTGGTTCCCATTGCTTTTTGGAAACTTGTCCAAAATGAGAAGTAAAACGGCTATCTCTATCAGATACGATAGATAAAGGAATTCCATGTAATGAAACTATTTCATTTACATAAAGCTTGGCTAACTGTTCCATACTGATAGTTTCCTTTATTGGTAAGAAATGAGCAGATTTGGTCAATCTGTCTACAATCACCCAGATTGTATCATTTCCTTTTCTTGTCTTGGGTAATTTGGTAACAAAGTCCATTGTTATCAATTCCCATTTCCATATTGGCATCTCTAATTGTTGTAATAACCCTGAGGGTTTCTGATGTTCAGCTTTAACTTGTGAACAAGTTAGACATTTAGCAACATAGTTAGCTATATCCTTTTTCATTCCTATCCACCAGAAATTCTTTCTTAGATCTTGATACATCTTATCACTTCCAGGATGTATCGTATACTTAGACTTATGAGCTTCTTCTAGAATTCTATGGCGTAGGTTTCCTTGTTTAGGTATCCACATCCTTTTCTTATGGAACTTCCAGATTCCATTTGTTCCTTGTTCTAATTCCTTAATCATCCCTTTTAATCTTTCAGCATTGTCCTTGATTGTTGTTTCCTGTACTTCTCTGATTTGCTCATTTAAATCTACTTGTAGATTTAACCTGAGAGAACGTACTCGTTTAGGCTTTTCATGATACTTTCGACTTAAAGCATCAGCTACTACATTAGCTTTTCCAGCATGGTACTGGATATCACAATCATAATCACTAAGAATTTCCATACAGCGTCTCTGTCTCATATTTAATTCTTTTTGTCCAAAAATGTACCTTAAACTCTTATGATCCATGAAGACAACAAATTTATTTCCATATAAATAGTGTCTCCAAATCTTAAGGGCAAAAACTATGGCTCCTAATTCTAGATCATGGGTGGCATAATTCTCTTCATGTTTCTTAAGTTATCTAGAGGCATAGGCTATAACCTTTTGACGTTGCGTTAACACACATCCATATCCTAACTTAGACGCATCACAGTAGACTATAAAGTCTTCAGTTCCTTCTAGTAATGCGAGTATGGGTGCGTTGGTTAACCTTTGCTTAAGAATCCTAAAAGCTTCTTCCTGTTTCGGTCCCCATTCAAACTTAACTGATTTGCAGGTCAGTTTGGTTAATGGAATGGCTATTCTAGAGAAATCTCGGATAAACCATCTATAACATCCTGCCAGTCCAAGAAAACTTCTTACTTCCATTGGTGATTCAGTGACTTTCCATTTAGTAATCGCCTTGATTTTTGTGGGATCCACATGAATTCCTTCTTGATTAACCAGATGTCCAGGGAATTGCACTTCTTATAACCAAAATTCACATTTTGAGAATTTAGCATAAAGCTTCTCTTTTCTCAACAATGTCAGAAGTGTATGCAGATACGCTGCATTTTCCTCTTTACTCTTAGAGTAAATTAGAATATCATCTATAAAGACAATTATGAACTTATCCAGGTATGGTTTACATATCCTGTTCATCATGTCCATAATTTCGGCTGGGGCATTGGTTAAACCAAATGGCATGACAGTAAATTCATAATGACCGTACCTAGTTCTGAAAGCAGTTTTAGGAATATCCTCTTACTGTACTTTCAGTTGATGATATCCTGAGCGTAAATCGATCTTAGAAAAGAATCGAGCTCCTTGAAGTTGATCGAACAGATCATCGATTCTCGGTAGTGGGTACCGATTCTTAATTGTAACCTTGTTCAAGTCTCGATAGTCAACGCACATACGCATCGATCCGTCTTTCTTCTTAACAAACAACACCGGTGCTCCCCATGGTGATGAACTTGGTTGTATAAAACCTTTGTCAAGAAGTTCGTCCAACTGTTTCTTCAGTTCCTGCATCTCTGTTGGTGCTAATCGATATGGTGCCTTGGCAATCGGTGCCGTCCCTGGTATTAGGTGAATTCTAAATTCAACCTCTCTATCAGGCGGTAATCCAGGTAATTCTTCTAGAAAAACGTCTGAGAATTTAGATATTACAGGAATATCTTTTAATTCTTTTCCTTTAGTATTAATGATTACGGAAATCATATACACTACTCCTCCCTTCCTTTCATAACTTGCGGCTTTCATCACAGAGATGAATTTTGTCGACATGGTTGGCTTATCTCTTTTAATTGTGATCTTTTTACCACTTGGTGTACTTACTTGTACTGACTTTTGATCACATAAAATACTGGCACGATTGGCTACCAACCAATCCATTCCTAATACAACATCGAAACCGACCAGATTCATTGGGTAAAGGTTAGCAAAGAATTGATGGTTTAGGATTTCTATTCTTGTTCCCTGCAATATTTCACTTATCTTAACGGATTCTCCGTTTGCTGTTTCTATCAGACAATCTTGTTGAAGTTTGGCTAAGGGTTGGTCAAGAAGTTTGTAGAAAGAAGTATTGATAAAACTTTGGTTTGCACCAGAGTCAAACAATACTTTGGCAAATATATTATTAACTAGGAATGTACCGGCAATCACATTCGGAATCATCTTGGCTTCCTCAGCTGTCAGAACAAACGCTCTGGCATTTTTCTTAGGTGCTTCAGTTGTCTTAGCCTTGTTGGTTGTGTCTAGAGCTAGTTTTGATCAATTTGTTTTGATGTGACCAGCCTCTCCACAATTGTAGCATATCCTATTACTAGGTTTCCTCCTACAGTCTTCTTCCTTGTGTCCAGATATTTTGCAAAAGTTGCAGATACGGAGCATCTTCTAGAATGCTTTCTTTTGCAATACCTACAGTAGGGTGTAGAGGAACCCGTATCTTTCCCACGGTTGGAATTACCGTAGCGAAATTCCTGGGTAAGTTTTTGGGCTAGGTTCTTTCTCTGGTTTTCTTCTTATGTACGCACCACTTCGTCAGTCAGGGTATTAGCTAGTTCTACTGCTTCTTCTATGGTTTGCGGTCTAGATGCCTTGACTACGTGACTAATTTCACTAATTAATCCCCAAATATAATGGGAGATTAACACTGGTTCAGGTGAGGCTAAGGTAGGCACTATCCTAGCATATTCGAAGAATATGGTAGTGTAACCTTTGCAATCTATTCTAGTTATTCTAAGATTTAGGAACTTATTGGCTATTTGTTCCTTTTCATTAGGAGGACAAAATTTTCTTTCAACCATTTCCTTAAATTTGATCCATTCCATATTATAAACTTTGTCACTTCCCATAGACTGGAGAATAGTATTCCACCATTCTAAGGCTGCATTTTTGAAAAGATGAGAAGCAAACATAATCTTATCTTCATCTGCACATTTACTTATTTTTATGACTGCTTCTGTCTTTTCTATCCAACGTAAGGCTGCAATGACTCCTTCATTGCCTGAGAATTCTATTGGTTTGCAGGCCAATAATTCTTTATAAGAACAACCGTAAGAAGCTGTTCTTCTCTTTTAGGAATTGGAGCATGGATAATAGGTCAGTTATCGTTCACACTATGACTTGGTTCAGTGTGTTGGCGTTTACTTCTATTTGCAGATTTATTATTTCTGCTTCCTTAACGTCTTGATAATATAAGGCATAACATCTATAATTCCTTGTGCTACTATATGTTGGATGGCACTGTTATCTATTTGGTTTCCGTTATTCTCATTATTCTGTTTTTCCTGATTTACTTCGTTGTCCATCTGAATTGTGAACATTTATCAAGTATTAACTATCACAGAATAAGTTTGGTACAGATATTTGTACGCAATCACACAAGCAATTTGTTCAAAAACGTCCATCATTGCAACTTTTACTCTTTTCTATATATACATATATGCATCTATTACAAACTACAACTGGAAATCAAATATACAATACATCTGTATCTATTTTTAGTCTACCTATAGATTTTTTTATCAAAATATTACACATATATGTAGGCATTTTCTAGGTATCGCTCATCCAGTACTGCATTTCCCGCTCATCATATTTCCAAACTAGTCTCTCTCCTATCTCTCGAACTCTATTCCCTTCATTTACTAAATCTTCTCCATATTGGTGGAGTTCCTGCACACATTTTCGACTCATTGGTGGATCTATTGGGTCATGATGAGGTACGGGTTCCTCGTAAGGTTCTGCGCTATTTATTTCGAAAAATGTTCTATCATTATCCCACCAGGGATCACGTTCTAAAGGCATTCATTATTTGGGAGTATATAGAGTCGAGTACGACCTATTGTCGTCAAACCATGGATCATATTGTAAAGGCTGTGGGGTTGGGATTCTAGGTAACTCGTTGGGGTCAAATGCAGGTATCGGGAATTGGTTTTCATAGTTGGGTTCTAACATTTGTTGGTCTGGAAATAAAGGTAACAATGGCAGTTTAGCTATTTGGTTTAGGTTAGTGTCTACTGCTGTAGTGGCTAACATATGGAAATCGGCCAGCTGTCTATCTAGTTCCTCTTCCCAAGGTGGCCTATTGACTGTTTCCTGAGTCTGTGCATTTGTTTCCCTATTAGCCCTGACTATCGCCCTCTATTGTTGTAACTTCTTCATTATCTTTCTTCTCTCATGTGCTCCTCTATTAAACCAACCTCTCTTTTTAGTAGTAAAGGGTTCCTCAGCCTGTGCCTTAAATATAAATATCCCTTCCTCAGTATCGGCTGAGTATCCTGAGGGATTAGGTTGAGATGATGTTCCCTCATATTTTGGTAAACTATCTAAGTGATGATAAGCGTCCGAAGTTCCTTGCTCACTCATACTGTAAACTAACAAATAGTCAAATAACACAAAACAATATTTACACATAAATTATTTCCTAACATAGAATTTAAAATTTAAGTGTCAGCGTAACACTTTTTTGGCTTAAACCAGTGGCTGTAGCTCTGATACCACTCTCTGTCGCAGCCCCCGTCCCCTACCCCGGGAGCGGGCGCCGCGAGCATCCAGATGGGTGGTATCGGTGTTTATTAATTTAGTAGCGGAATACATCAGGACCGTAGTTAGGAAATATTTTTATCAGAGTAAAACACCAAACTTTTTATAATAATAAATCATTGAGATAAAACCCAAGTTCATTTGACAATACATTTGTAGGGATAAACCCTAATTATTGAAAACAAAAGCTCCTTTTTATTTAGGTAACTTTTATAGCCACTTTTCCAAGCTTTCAGTGCTCTCCAGCTGGCTTCTATTGGCTTTCACATTTTGTTACCTGAAACGCGTTTAAAAACATTTTATCAGCAAGAAATACTGGTGAGTGCATCCTAGTTTAATCAAAACAGCTTTTATAATTTCACAGTATTGAGAGCGATTACAATGTTTATATCTACACAATTACTCATTCATTACTGTCAATCCTGACTGGTGGGTCATATTACTCATTGGCTAACTCTTTGTCCAATGGTAACGTCTTTCACATTTTGTATACAAAACCCCAACATACCGGCAGTAATTGAAAAATACATAGACTCAATCACTGTTAATTATATTTTAAAACATTTGAGGTTTTGTAAAACAGTTTGGTAGAAAAAGAGAATGACTCACATTGTTGACTTAGGTAAAACTAAAGCTTCCTAGGAATCTCCTGGTTATTATCTATTAAAATTAAGCAATGCACACGTGTTAGTAAAATAACCCAAATCACATTAACTGTATAACTCGAGACAGGATTCCAATCACTGAGTCAGACAGAGCCTTGACATGCATTACAGAATCCTAGATCAATCGGGTGTACACACGAGAGAGAACTCCAACGACTGAGTCGGGCAGACCCGACATGCGTTACGGAATCCAAAATCGATCGTGTAGGGTAATAGCAGGGTTATAGTACTTACAACGAGGCAAAGCTTCGCTTTATAGTGGGTATTATGCCCGAGTATAATTTCTACTTATAAGAAATTGAGAGAGAATTTTTAGAAATGAACGAATTCAAATGAACTCGTTCACCCTATTTATAGGCCAGATCGGAGGCGGTTCGCGGCCCTCGTAGACATAAGCTGACTCTCTCGCGGCCCGCTAGAGAGTAGACTAGGGTTTAGGGTTGGCCAGTCAACGAGTATAGGCTTGCCACGTGTTGACACATGGCGGCTTTGTTTGCCCGGCAAGTCATTGGGCCTCGTGGCCCGCGAAAGATCAAAGGTGTCTGGGTCGCGGCCCGCGATAACCTTATGATTTTTGTTTTTCTTGATTTTTATAAATACAAGGGTATTTCGGGCTCGTTTCTCGCGTACAGGGTATATTTAGGGACGTCTAGGGTTACGTTAAGGGTCCTAGGAGGGTTGTTATAGGTGTGTCGGTTAATCATGTCTCGGTGTTTAGTACTGGGCCCCATATGTATTGACAGGCATGTAAAACTATATACAAGATCATTTTGAATTGTCCAAAGTTATGTATAAAATCACGTGCCTTGTGCACTAAAATGATTTTGAAAATGTTTTCAAAATGAGTCTGTTGATTGTATTTACCAATGTAAACTGACGTATTTTCAAAAGACTAAGTTACAGGTGTAAGTACGTAAATAGGCTGGAAGTTGCTCGGTAATGCTAGAAGAGGAATTTGCGATTCCTTTGCATAAAGCCTAGTAGTCTGATGATCTCCCTTTTTGTACATTTTACGATCCACCTGTGGATATTTATTATTACAAGCTGTCTGTATATTATTTTGAACATTTGGACATTTGGTTTGTAATAATATTTTAAACTCCAAGACTTCCGCTGTGCTGTATGTGTTTGTGTCTATGATGATACCAATCTTACGTCACGATACTCCTCACCCGGGCCCACCGGGACTTGTGGTAATTATCGGGGTGTGACACAAGCTGGAGAGAGTTGGAAAGGATAGAGTTTGTAAAAGAGCAGAAAAGACTAGAACAGATTGAGGAACACTCACATAAAGCAGCTGCTTTGGGAAGATTGAAGCTGCAACGCAAACCGTTTGAAACTGATCAAACTCCTATCTCGAGTGAAGAGAAGAAAAAAGTTAGACTCACAATGTTCTTTGATACCAGATTGAACAGAAGAGAATGGTGGTTAACTAAAGGAAGATTCGAGCAGAGAAAGTGAAAGAGGTAGAGTTTTTGAAGACCGAACGTGACTGCGACTACATCCAAGGGGGAGTCTGTGAGTACATATGTTTGCAGCCTACGTCCAGGTTTAATGTATAGATTGTATAGATTAACATGACGAAAGGACGGGATTATGTGTTGGAATCCCATCAGCACGAAGGAATCCTTCATGCAGATGGAGCCCCAAATGTCCCTTTCGTGCGTGAGGACCAATCGTCCCAAGGCTTTCATGCGGATGGCATCAGCCTATAAGGGACTTGGTTCATTTTATTGAGAACTTTTGGCATTTGAGGCGATGCTCTGGCAAATTCGTTTCCTGGCATTGTAACTTCAGTTTATCAATAGAAACGACAATTAATCAATATATTCTTATGTTTGTCATCACTTTACATGTATTCCGCACATGATAAAGTGAATATCTGATCGGTCTGAGCATTTCAAGGAGCAAAACGGTCCTCACAAATATAGATATTAGGGATGTAAATGAAACGAATGAACACGAACAAGGCCTTGTTCGTTTCGTTCGTTAAGGAAATTAACATGTTCGTGAACTGTTCACAAACACATACCGAACATAAGTTTATCTTCGTGTTCGTTCGTTCGTTAGGGAAATTCAGTTGTTCACGAACAGTTCGAGAACACTGGTCTCAAACACAAACGGAGGTGAGTAAATAAAAACGAACGTAAATGAACATTTAACATGAAAAAAAATAAAACATTATTCTCCTTAAACATTGAACAGACTTAGTTAAATACAACCATCAAATGATAAATCAAAACACAAGTAGTCTACTACAACCACTAAATGATGAATCAAGTTTAACTAACTTAGGCATAATTATTCAAAGTTTAACTAACTTAGACATAATTATCAAAAAATATGTCTTAGAATCTTCAAATTTTAGCTAACTTATAAAAAAAATAGGGTTTCAAATTTTCAATAAGTTTACATAAAATGTTTATTATTTAATATTTTTTAATTAATACAATCAAATAAACACGAACGAACGTAAACAGACGAACATGAACGAACGTAACTGAACATATTACCGAACGTTCACGGACACAATCGAATGAACGAGACCCGTGTTCGTTCGCTAAGCTAACCGAACGAAATTTTTTGCTCGTGTTCGTTCGTTAAACTAATCAAACGAATATAAACAAACTCCCCGCGAAATAATTCACGAACTTTTTGCTAAACATTCGATTCGTCTAGATATAGATTTAGAACAAAGCGGTTCTAAAAATGGGAAAAAAAAAATAATTGGAGTTGAGTCATAAACTCATAAATAGTTAAAAACAGCTCCCACACAAATGGAGTTGACGGGGTTCAGTGACAATGGAGTTGACGGAGTTGACGGGGTTCAGTGACAGCTCCCACCGTACGGGGCCCGATAGAACATCGTCGGCAGATCTTGGCTGGGGGAAACCGTCTATGACGGGGTTCAGTGACAATGGGTCACTCATTAACAAAAGTCACCGTTCAAAAAAAAAAACACAAATGGAGTTGAGTTAGTTCACCTGTCTTCTTTCCTTGTTGATATCGCCTTCGGTTTTGACACTCTCCTCTGTTTTCACCGCCCCTGAAACCCTACAAATCTCCTCAAACAAACTTCATCTCATCATCAACAATGGCGTCTTTCTCTGTTCCCTGCCCTAAAACCTGCGCTTCTCTCCCTCCACTTTCCAACCCTAACCACAATCACAACCTCCTCGGCAACTCCCCCTCCCTCATTCTCTTCAAATCCAACAGACCTTTGGTGTCTTCTGCCCGTCTTCAGGTAATTATGTTTGATTCACGTCACTTTTTACGTCTGATGAAGGTCAATGTCCTGCTCATTTTGCTCTGCTCTCTGTAGATGATTATTTTGATACACTGCTTGCTATGTTTATGAATGTAAACAATGAATTACACAAGTTCACACAAAAAAGTCTGTCCAAAATGACAAGCCTACAACTATTTACAAAATATACTAGCCAGGCATTTACAAAACAAACTAAACAAATACAAAATATAACACTACTACCAACTCCAACACTGTATCATCCAAGCCTTCTGTGCATCAACATTATGTTTCCTCTTGCAGGAATATGATAAGTAGAATCGGGTTTGGTTGAGGCCACATGTTAGGGGGTGTCAACACCTCCTTATAACTTATTGACTTTTACAAAAAGTTAGTGCATGTTTGGCTTAGCTTATTTTCAACTTATTGAAAAGGACTTTTGGCAAAAAAAAGTCAGGATTTCCTGACTTTTGGAAACTTCAAAGGACTTTTGCCTTCAAAAGGCCTTCAAAAGGAAAGCCAAACACTTTGGAAAAGTCCTTTTTTTCTCAAAAAAAGGAACCCCAAACATGATAAGGAGAAAAAGTGTTTGGCAAACTCATAAGCACTTTTCAAAATGACTTTTTGTACTGGGAGAAAAAGTTAGTTTTGAAAAGTTAGTAAGGAGTGACTTTGAAGCTGCTTATGACTTATTGGCTTTTCCCATCCCTTTTAGGCATTTTACATGAATAAGCTAAGCAAAAACACTTTTTAAAAAAACAACTTATTGACTTATCGGCTTTTCCCACCCCATAAGCGAATCCAAACACTTTTTTAAAAACTCCATTTCAAAAAGTCACAAGTCAATAAGTTCTGTTAACAAAAAGTCCTTTTTGAGTTAAATAAGCTTAGCCAAACAAGCCCTTAGACATGGTTCCTTAAAACGGATTTTACCAATCACGACTATTGGCGTGAGGTTCAACGCCGAAACAATAGTTGTACTGTCGGAGATGAACTCCCACGCCTGAAAATAGCATCGGAGTATTCCTTGTTCAATCTTTAGTGGAACCGGGTATGTGGTTGGTGTTTGGTGGTAGTACACACGCGTTAAGTATGAAACCGAATAAGAGAGCTCGATCTTTTATTAATCATATATCTTATATATACACATATAAATATTTGTGTCCAAAATTTAAATTAGTTAAAAATCACCTTTTCAACTAAATTTCGTGAGAAAAGCAAGTTTATGTTTGCAGATTTGCTGACTTTCTAAGACATATTGTAGGCAACAAAGAGGAACCAGAATGGCGGCGTTATGAAAGTGTCCGCTCAGCTTAATGAAGTAAGTCACATATTCTTATTTAGATCATAACATCAAATATCATCTAGTCTTCCTAGTTTCGAACCTCTATTAAATCATTATATTCCTCTTCAGGTTGATCAAGGGAAATCATCGAATTCTACACCACCATCAGAAGTATCTTCTTCTAAGACCACGGTTCCTGATGTTGCCTCCATCACCGCATTCATGAATCAAGTTGCAGGACTTGTTGAGTACGCCAACATCTTCCTTAACAATAATAATAATCTGAATCTATGAATAATACAGTGTAGGACATTGTATGCATATAAAATAGACTTTTGATCGTTCCATAAGCAAATGAGTCGAAAGTACCATCTCATCTTATAAAAGAGATATTTAATATTATTGTTATTGTCTTTCAGGCTTGTGGATTCAAGAGATATAATGGAGCTGCAAATAAAACAAGACGATTGCGAAGTCATAATAAGAAAGAAAGAAGCTTTACCCCCTCCTCCAGCACCTCCTATGGTGATGATGCAATCTCCACAACCTCAGCCTATGTTTCACTCACAACCGCCCCCGCCACAAGCGGCTGCCGCCTCATCAGCGCCAGCACCTTCCACATCACCGCCAGCATTACCAGCCCCTGCAAAACCAAAGTCATCACATCCACCTCTCAAATGTCCAATGGCTGGAACTTTCTACAGGGCCCCTGCGCCTGGTGCTCCCCCCTTTGTCAAGGTAACCGCATTCACCTGGTGCTCATGAATAATAATTGTTACGGTCCAGAAATGATGGGGTTGGGTTGAAATGGGTCAGTTTTTGTACGGGTCAAAAGCGGACCTGAAAACTTGTTTTTGTCTTTATATATAACTAGAATTTTGACCCGTGACCCGCGCTGCGGCAGCAAAATCGCGTTTGTGACTTCGTTACAAGCGTAATGATGATGACATCAACGTGTGGTGCGCACACGTGACATTACGCGTTTTATACTTTGTTACACACGTTACGTCTGTGACATTAACGTCATTAGACATAGATAAAAAAGAGTACGTCTCGGACGTTGCGGTGTGAAGCCGTAAAAATAATTTAGACAATGGTGTAAAGTCGTAAAAGTAATTTAGACGCTATAGATAAAAAAGAGTATAATAATGTGTCGCACATTGCGGTGTAAAGTCGTAAAATTAAATTAAACAAAAGGAGGTCTGAAGTGTCAACTGTCAAGTTATCAAGTAGAAAAGGTTGGACGGTCAAAGTTGCCAACTACCAAAAGTTAGAAGTGGATGTGTAACTTACTTAAAGATGAGGATTAATAGTCTTTCATGTCAAAAGTTTGAGGGTTGATAGTGAATGTTGTTAAAAGTTTGAGGGTTAATACTTAATAGTGAATATTTTCAAAAATTTGAGGTTAATAGAGAAAGGTCCACCGACCTTTCTCTTTAAGTGTATATAAAATTAACACTTTGCTAATCTTTCTCTAATCTATCTGATTATTTATTTAATGTGTGTGTTACTAGGTTGGAGACAAGGTTCAGAAAGGTCAAGTTATATGCATTATTGAGGCAATGAAGCTGATGAATGAGATTGAGGTACGCCACTTCGTTTCACAATTTGGCATATTCATTTCTAACAACCTATGTTTCAGTTAAGTGTTCTCATAAATTTCAAAATTAATGTTCTCCCCCATCACGTGACTATTATTTTTGTTTAAAGGTGAAGATATTTTATGCAACATATTTTGGAATAAAATCCAATTAGTCATGATAACCGTGGGGACGAATACATCCAATTTATTGCGGTTAACATTCGTTTTTTATTTTTCTATTTGTTAGGCTGATCAATCAGGAACAATAGTCGATATTATTGCTGAGGATGGGAAACCAGTGAGCTTGGATACGGTAACTCTCTCTGTCTCTCTCCCTATATATATGGGTGTGTGTGTGTGTGTTCAGTTCATATGAGTTCACTTGGCACCCCCTTCATGTTAGCCATTGTTTGTTCATATCTGATCCTTTCCTATATAAGTGCACTCCGTGTGTGCCCTCGCGCATAGAGGAAGGTTTGTTCTGATTTAAAGCAAAAATATTTTTTTTTGTTTGCAGCCTCTACTTGTTATTGAGCCATAAGGAGGAATATTATGAAGTTATGTGATGAGTGCATAGGTAAAGTTATGTGGCAACATTTTCTCACCTTTTTTGTGTTGTTACCGTCATTTATGCAGCAAACTGGTTTGGTTTGCGAATGCCTGAAATAGTACATTATATACATCTTTCTGTCTAATTATAAATAAGTTTTTGTATCTTTAGAAATGAAAGTTTGTTTCGGCTTGTTGTTTGTATGTTGGTTTATTGATTTGTATTCGGTAACTTGATGTGCACTGATCCGCACTGGTTGGGAGCATCAGTTACTGGTTGATAACCAGTTGGTGTGAAATCAAAATCAAAAGCAGGAGAGTTGAGAGAGGTGTAACAAACCCAGAGGCCCTTTTTAACTTCATATGCATTATTTTTTAAATTCAAATTGAACTTTTTGTGCAAAAAATATATAAATAAATACCAGGAAGAATGAAAGATTATCGGAAATGGATTACAATATTCAAAGACGATTAAGATATATTAACAGTATTCCGAGATTATTTAAAAAAATAAACTGGAATAAAAATCCATCAATAGTTAAAAATTGGTACAAATGTATAAAAGTTAAATTTGTAACAAGAGATTAGTATAAATGCGTGTTTTAGATTTGATTAAAGAAGATGGTATACTTAGTTTTTAAAATCTTATATTGCCACATTAACAGAAGCCCATGCTGACGCCACAAAAAAAAAGTTGTATAAATGTTATAATTTGTGCTCTATTGGCAAAGACAAAGTCTTTAAACACCTGAGTTTGAGAGAGAGGTTTTGAATTCAAGTCCCACAGTCCACAGATATTAAAAGAAACTAGGTTATCACCCGTGAATACTCACGGGTTGTGAATCTTTTTATTTAAAAACAATAGATGTACATATCTATATAGTCAATTTTTAAAATATCAATATGTGTATATTATAAAAAATATATATCCTTAACTTAAGAAGTGTAGGAAATCAGGTCAAACGAACTCCAATTGAGCTCATTCCAACAGTATTGGAATCGGCTCGTCGAACACTAGCCAAAAACTCTAAACCCTAAACACTAAAGCTAACCCCTAAATTTAAACCCTAAGGCTAAACCAAATTACATGCAAGTTCAGCAGATGCTTCAGCACAAATAACCAAAAATTAATTCTCATCCATTCACCCCATGATACCTCAATGCCTTTTGTCCAATGCTTGAACAACGAAGTTCTCTTGCCATTGAATAAAATGCGGCATATCAATAAAGTGGTCCACTCCGTTCCTGTGTCTCCAAATTCACCAAATCGTTTGTATAAAATGCACGTGTAATATCCTTTTTTTCTTCATGGAAGCCGTTAATCCGTTCATGCTTTGCAACATATCAATAACCAAATCATTACTGTTGCCCATAGGGAGTTTTAGCCACATGTGTAACTGGGTCTGCACTGCCTTCCGATGAAGCGATGCGACGTCTGTTTTGGAAGATGACGGAAAGGAAGATGGTATTTTATTCGTTGTTAACTTCCGTGTGAGAAAAAAATTACACTGGTTCATGGGGATAGAAGACAGAACCGTACACGTGCAACTGTTTCAGTTTGAAAACACACACAAAGCGACATGTCTGGAAGGTTTAGGAAGAAGTGAAACGATAGTTATGAAATGGTGGGAGGTTATAAATGGAAACGGTTTGAAAAGGCATGTGTATGCGATGACACCCTAAGTTACTAAATGTATAAGAGTATAATATGACCAGCAAAAGGAGAACTACTCATTAAAAACATAAACAACTCTTTCCACTTAGCAAGATGCTAAGGGACCAAAGGGACAACAATACAGAAAAGAAAAACTGCAGTAAACTGAAACAAAAATTAACCATAGTCCATTCCTTTGAATTTAATCCAGTTCTCCTTGCTCAGGCCAGAGATACAACATCGCTTCTCCATCCACCAGTAAGACCCTTGTTTTACTAATATAATTATGTTGGCCCAAAAAACTTGACAGCCTTTCCCGGACGTTTCTTTCCGTAGCAGAGGTGAGCGTGGGGTTCCACTCAAGATCCCAACGGATACCACCCCACCTTCTTGTTGTCCATAATGGACACATCTTTATGCTTCACCATGGCAAAAATTTGAGGGAACCTGTCCTTCAACCTGCTTTCTACCACCCACTCGTCCGGCCAGAACCTTACTTTGTCTCCTTTCCCCACATCCGGAACCAAAAACTCCTTAAGATCAACATTTGCTTTTAGAAGGTCCTTATTAATCGATCTAACCGCCTTCTATACAATCAAAACAATGGTCTTATATCCATCTACAATCAATACAGTGGTCATTTCATTTTAAATGAAAAGCTAAACCAGTTAATACTCGAAATTGAACCACTTATATTTCACCACTAATGGGTCAAAATAAAATTTAATCAAACCAGATGACTCAAATTCATCCCAAGTGTTTTTCATGCATAGAACCTCCTAAACCACTTTATTGAAAAAAACATAAACTGCGAATACTTTCCTGACATGCTATTTACTTACAAAACTTAATAAATTTTGGATAGAAAGTGTTTGGGTCAACCCAACCTTTTTCTTCTTAAATCAAAACACCCAATTTGACCTTGCTCATAAGCCTGTCTCGGTCCCACCCCGTTTGCTACCTATAGTAGGCACGTACAATATGCACAATTTATAAGAAAAAAATCATTAGAAATAAGCACATATGTAACAAAAATTAGGAATATAGAAATACCAGTTTGAAAGGCAGAAGTACCATGTCATACAAACAACTTAAAACCCAATTTCAAACATACCAAATAATTCATCAAGACTTATTAAGCAAGACTCCATGAGCCCTACAAACTTGCAGAATGCACAAAATGATAACATAATGTCAAAGACATATCCAACTTCAAGGTAATGCTCACCGATTAATATATTTTAGATCACCAATCATTTATAAAAATAAAAATTTATCAAACAAATAAATAGGAATACTACCTCTTGGAGCTCTCATTTAACGTTTTCGAGCCCAGCGATATATACTGTCACACCCCCAAAATCCACACGCGGAGTATCACCGCTTGGAGGCGTGACATGACCAGGATCCAGCCACCAATCATATTGAACAATGTATTTAAAATAGATAAAATCCAACCACGCAATATAATTGGTGTTCAAAAACTAGTTAACCAAGTTCAAATTAAACAGCGGAAGCATAAGACGTAAAACCAAAACATAAGTTCATAAAGTTTAAATGTTTAGAACGGGACATAACAGTCCATATCCCACAACGACCACCCTTCCCTGTGCAAGCTCCATAAGCATCTAACGACCTGCAAAGCATGTAGTAACGGGTCAACAACAAAGTTGAGTGAGTTCACAGTTGGTTGTCCATTTTAGAGTTGTTTCAAAAAACGTAGTTTAATCTTAACCAGCTATCCAGCCGTGGGGGTTACCCCATAGTTCGAAAACGTTTATTAGTTAACCCATTTTTACTTCGGCCATTTCAGCCGTGGGGGCTACCCCATGTTCATAATCCCTGGCTATCCAGCCCGGCACTCCGGCCGTGGGGGCTACCCCATTTTTAAACTACCAGACTCGTTACCATATCGACTACTAACGAAAATAAGTTGTGCCCTAGCGTCGGTGTCTATCATCACCGACGTGCCATAGTCCATTAGTACACGCCCGTCTGAACGGTACGGTATGAGGTTTGTTAAACCTAATAGCGCTATTAACTAATGACCCGCTCGCCATTGGCCCTGGCCATTAAGTCGATATAAAATGAGGGACTTCGTTGATAGAGTTCTAGTCTAGTAAATCTAAATCCGTCCCAACAGGACGAGGAATCCCTATTCCTTAACCCATTCCCATTCCCACCGGGAATTACCATGCTTTGTAGAAAAGTGTGAACTCACCTTGGTTTGCTCGGTTAGATTAGTTACTCTAATAATCAGAAATCAAGCACGTCCTAATAAGGTACAGATAACAATCAGTTTCTCGTGCATGCATAACACGTATCCTACGTACGGTTTATCCACTCATTACTTCTATCACATACCACACAATTCAAATGTCACACTCTGACTTTTGTGGAAAGATCATAGTTAAAAATACACTTGTAACACTTGTTAGAAAATATTTTCTATGTGTTGGAGTTTTTAGAAAATTTCGCCAGAGTTTCCTTTATAAATGGAAGTGTCCATGCTAATAAGCATATCGTTTTTTTTTTCAAAAATTCATCCAAACAATCAACAATCATTCACTAAACAATATTACATTCACCAAGTGTAAAAACAGTGCACTCTACGTAGTAACATGAACTTGAGTTTTCGTAAAAACGCGTAGTAACTTGGTATGGCGTTTAGTGGGTTTAGTTACCCTCCAAAGTGTGTTTACTTTTGTTAAAGTCTCATTCTCGGGATTTTTGGATGTTCGCAACTTGTGAACATATTTTACAAAAATATTTATTTACAACATTTTCATGTGTCACTAGTATCCATATACTTACTTTATTTCCAAAATAGTGTAAGGATCATGATCTTTCGAAAACCGTCTTTTAAACTTAGTTTATTTAGGAAAAATCATTCACAGTTTAAGATCTACAAGATCACTAGTTCACTTTGTTTGTTATCTTACAAGAAATCATTTTAGGTCCAAGTTCATGTCCAAACATGTAGGTGATTACTTTATGTAACCAGATAATCACCACTTATCTTGTTAAATCATGTTTTTAATCATGATCTAACAAGTTCACTATGATGATCAATCATCATATTACTAGTAATCATCAAGTAAACAATAACACAATCAAGACAACTTTACATCTTCAAGATTCCATTTTATGTAACCTTTATGTTCAAGTTTTAAGTGTATGATTCTTAGTGTTCTTGTATAAATCAACAAACAATAACTTTTAACCACTAAAACATGGAGTAAATAGGGATTAACAAGAAGCTTACAACTAGCTTAAAGCTAGGAAAGAACAAGATCAAAAATCAAGTGGATAAAAGCTTGTGGTTGAGGTCCTTCAAGTTCCAAGAGTTCCACACTTCGTTATTCACCTTGATACACCTTTGAGAGCACTTGGAATGCAAGACTTGAAACGAAAATGGATGGTGTGTGGGAGACTATCTTCGGCCGAGATCAAAGGGAAGGAAGGGAGTGAGTGTGGTGTGGGGTGTTAAGAAGATAATGGTCTATTATAACACAAAACCTTATTATCCAATGGATCATGTGCTACCAAAGTACACTACAAGATCTTGCTAACTCCAAGAGGAGATATTATATGGGAATCAGGAAGATTATCAAATCTTGATGGTGATCATGGTGGGGGCCACTCTTGGGCCGGTTCTAACCAAGGGGGGGGGGTTATTTGTAAATTATTGGTAAGTAGGTGATTAGTAGGGTGTTAAGTGTTATATCTCGTGTTTAGTGTGTAACATGCTTTATGTAGTGTGTTATAGTGCTCGGGAACCATAACTAGCTCAGAAAAATAAAAACAATGTTTCTAGCAATATTTTGGTGTTCCGGGTAATGTCCGGTTGTTCGGTTAGGTACATTTCCGTTAAAGTGCTAAGTTATACCGTTTTGTGTCTTTTATGTATCTTTTTGTAACACGTTTAATTCCCAACACTTAGGAAAGCATACATGACCATTTAGTCAATTTTTTGTACAAGACTAGTATGTTAAAAAGCACATGTAAGTATGACACAGTAATCAGAAAGCAGTTAAGTAATTCAGCACAGTCATCAAGCACTTTAATTAACATTAATACATCGTACGGATACATGTAATTATGAGGGTTGTCACATATACCCAGCTAACGTAGATACCTAATATGAAAATGGGTTAGGACTGATCCAATTACAAATAACTACTTTAACCTGCAACATAAACAAATGTATAAGAACAAAGTCAATCATTTAGCATGTGTAACGTAGATACCTAATATGAAAATGGGTTAGGACTGATCCAATTACAAACAACATACAATAAACTTACGTCCGAACACAAAGAAGTCAACAATCCGCAAATCGACAATTAAGCTAACCCATTATATATTTAAAATATTATGATTTTATACACGTTAAACACAAAGAAATATATTAGAGTACATAATCTTTGAAATAAAAGAAACGTTCCATTACTTACGTAAATATTAAAAGAAACCCTTTTTCTATAGTATTTTAACAAAAAAAAAAAGATTTGTTGTCTAATAAAAGGATGTCCTTATATAAAGGTTTGTATCATGCTTTACAGCTTAAACTTTTTTAATTATATTTAATAATTTAGATTATTGTAATAATTATATTTTTGTCATAAACATCAGTTATCTTAAAAGGGGAAAAAGTATTGACCCGTTACCCACCCACCATCTTGCCACTTGTAGCATACTTGTAACTTACTTTTTTTTTGAACGGCCGACAAAAGATTTTATTCATAGTAGCAAGATGCTACAACCCAATTGTACAACGTTTACACCAATCTAAAACACAAATACACCATTACATAGCACCTAAATTAAAGCGACTCCAATCCTCCCATGATAACGAGACCACTTTTGACCGATTTTTAATCCATAAAAACGCCATTGCCTTTATCTCGTCTAATGTTCGTATAAAATTTGGGACCGCTTGCCTGAAAACCACATCGTTTCTCATCTTCCATATGCACCAAAAGGCCACCAGAACAACTGCATGAATAACCTTTCTTCTCTTCGATCCCGAGCTAGAAGCATGTAGTGACAGTAGATCTTTAATACCAAAAGCTATAACCGGCTGAATCCTGCACCAAACTACGAGGTTTTGCCAAACCATTTGTGTGAAATGACACGAAACAAATATGTGATCACAGGATTCTTCATAATCGCCGCAAAAAACACACATTCGATTCGGAACCGGCACATTTCGTCTCGCCAACTCGCACTTTGTCGGTAGCCTCTCCATCTCTGCCCTCCAAGCCACTATACCGACCTTTTTCGGGACCCAGTTGTTCCACTCAAAAACGTTATCGGGACTGGTACGGCCAACAGAACTAAGAATTCTCTTAATACTCGCTACACTGAATGATCCATTCATTTCATACTTCCATCTCCAGCCATCCGGAGCCATCGACATAGAACAATTATTAATTATGGCCAATAGTTGCTGTAACTGGTCAGCTGCAACTTGGCCGAGACCTGTATGAGCCCAGGCCCAATTTAAAACGGGCCCAGAACCGGTATTGGACCATCGATCAGCTACCAAGCAATCCTTGTACACCTCCTTTTTAAACAGTTCAGGAAACTTAAGGTATAACGGTCCCGGTTCAATCCAGCTATCTAACCAAAAATATGTATTTTGACCACTACCCACCACTGCTGAGAATGCAATTTTTAGATCAATATTTGCTTCTAAAAGAGGTTGCCAAATACTATAAATACTTCTCCATGGCCCTGCAACTGCATTTTTTACCGGGATGTCATTCCAAGCCCTCGACTTATGATGAATTGCCCAGACGACCCTACGCCACAAACCCGACTTTTCCGATTTAAATCTCCACCACCATTTTGCTAACATGGCCAAATTACTTTCTTTTAACTTTTTAAAATCTGTCTTTCATAGTCTAAATACAAAAGGGAAATGTGTGCGGATCGTTTTAAAAGGAGTCAGTTTGGTTCGGGTCAAAATAGGAATTAACAAAAATGAGTACGGGTCAAAATGAACACTTTTAAAAAAAGAGAAGCTTTATCGGATTTAAAATCTCACAACACGTACATAATCTATATACTTACAATTCACTGAAAAAACAAAGTTCTCTATTTCTTGGTTATAATGTGTCTTATATATTCATCGACCAGCTCTAATCACTTGAGGCATATTGGTTAAAGATTCAGAATCATGCTGGTGAAAACAAAAAAGTTCACATGTGTCTAACTATGAGATTAACAAAAAATCTGGGCTAGTAATGTAATACTAAGTACCACAACAAAACAACCCTGTATGCCAATAGTTTATTTTTTTTCCACACCCCACCACCCAGTACCCATACCCGATGACGAGACAAAATACTGAATGTATACCTCAAAATAATTTAGTATATTATTGAAGTCTGATAGGTGATATTTACTTACCGTTTTTAAAAGAAAATTAGCTATGTTATTCCCATGGGCTTTCATCCTATGCTTAATCTTAGAGGACATATGATGATACTGACCTGATTATTCCATGTAAGGAACCATTTAGAGCCAACCTCAGTAAAATAGTACTGCAACAATCTAATCTTTGACTACATAATAGCAGCAATCTAATCTTTGACCACATAACTTTTTAATAATAGCACAAATCAAGAAAATAACATTACCAATAAGCTAAATCGAGAAATACAAAAGTGTATACAAAGTATAAAGCTGAAAAAAGGTTTATTACATAGTAAGTAGAAACATGAACAGAGAAAACTTATAAAACTACTGGTTAGTATATCAAATTAGCCTCATCCTTACAACATGTATATGATTACACATTCTTTGCAACTGACATTCATTTTATTGGTTTTGTGTTATATTTGGGTTCATGTCTCTCTTCTCCCTCCCATTTCTGTTTGGTCCGTTTACACCCCTACTCGCTTGAATTAATGGTTATAAAAAAATCAACTTACCAAAAGCAGCAGGAGGTGAAGGCGACTACTATTGAGACGGATGCCCATTCCATGCTTTTAACTCCTTCAATGAAACTCTAGGATATCATCAACAGATTCAATCCCATTCAACATCTTTAGGATTGCCTATGACACCAAGAACAAAACATGAGAAGTTAGTCATATTTATTTAAGCCACTCCTTTTATTTCCAATCCCTCTATTTAGTCGCTAACCGCTTCGCTACGCTATTCGCTATAGTGAGCACTATGCTCGTATTAACAACTATGTTGAGTTGTAAAGGAGCTCTATACAGTGAATGTTCAGTTAAGAAATCAGTCCATGTCCAATATGACTCACATCTTTTTCCATAAGCGGCATCAATGTTAACCATCATAAAACAGACCTTATTTCAAGACTTTAAGCAAACTACAAACTTGGATAGACCGAAATATAATTTCAAATACAATAGTAAATACACAATTAAGTTTCTCATAAGTCCTACCCTAACAACCAGCACACCTTAACTAACTCATTAACCATACATACAGTTAATAAAAAAGGGAATTGGCATAATCAAAAGGTCTATACTTTATCCTATCTGGGATCATCATCCCATAATCTCTTCATACTTGAACCAGTTTATCAAGACTTAAATATCCCTTAACAGATTAACAAAAACATCTTAAAGTAATCGAACTATTAGGATCTTCTTAATTAACTCTCAAACTATGCAAAGGATCACCTATAAACACATTTAGATCATTAAGTTTGAATTTTATAACCCATAATCATACCTACATAGTGAAAAACCAATTTGTAAAACTGTCAACAAATAGAGAAGCATAAATCACACTCAAGTTATATTCAAGAAAACTAAATACAATGGAACTCTAGATCAATGTTGTAGAAAGCGCTAGGCGCTAGTCGGACGGTGAGGTACCGCCTAGGGATTAATCGGAATGGACTTTATATGTATAATTTTATGAATTTATATACATATACCATTAATTTTATATTTTTCATATATAAATTCCCAAGTATAAGGACTAAATATAAACTAATAAAGATGGAGGGGGTTATATGTTAAAATACCCAAACTTAAATAACCCTAATCATTAAAACTTTATCATACGCCGTTTCCTGCTCTCCATCTCTTCTTCTTTATCAGATACAAAAACAAAACAAAACAAAACAAAACACAAACGCTAATCCCCATATTCCCTTCATCTAAACAATGATTGAATAACAAATTAAGGTCGTCGGAGAAGAAGACTAAGGTCGTCGGCGATGGATGGAGGTGTGCGGCGACAATGAATCAGGTAAGTTTCTTTAGAATCTTTGACTACTGAGTGAATTAGGGTTACAAATTATGAAGTATAAACCTTTAAAACCATGGATCGGCTCGAAAATTCTGGTTAAGTGAGTATGAATTTCTGGGTCCGATTAGTCCAATTTCCTCCGATTTCTTCTGATTTTCTCCGACTAGGTCCGATTTTGACCGTCTTTGATCGGGACCGATTTTTTTAACCGATTTGCAACTTTTTAGGCGATGGCTCACCGATTACCGCCTAGGCGCCGATTAATCGGCCGCCTAATCCGACTTTTACAACATTGCTCTAGACTGCAACGTTACTAAACCTCTTTTGTATCTGTCATTTTACATAACACCACCCTGCCCCCGCAATCACCAAATGCAAGATCATCACTACTTTTATCAAACTCGGTGCTGAGATGATATCAAACGTGAAAAGAAAATGCAATAATTCAGATAATGCAATAACAAATTTTTGGAAGCTGAGAACATGTTAAAGCATTCATAAAAGTAAAAGATTATGACTGCTACATAAGTGCCCAATAGTAAAGGAGATAAGAACACTGCTTGACTAAGAAAGTAGACCACAAAGAAGGATGACTGGTGAAATAATGTGATCATGCCATTTGCTCAGCATAACAAAACCCATGTACAACACCAGGAACCAAAAAATAGAATAGAAGGGCAAAAACTCAAAACAAAAAAAGTTGGACTTTGAGAAAATATAAGAAAATAAAAGAGGGCATTTATAGCAGTCAGAAATTGATGACATAAACCATGCTCTCAAGTTTAGGAAAATTTATGCCAGTTGATACCAATCTACAAACAATTTAACCGACATTTGTTTTCCTTAACTAACCCTCGTTCAAGGCCCCGGTACATATCAGTTGTTGAGGATAATATAAATAAAATGATATCTTACTTACAACAGGATAAGTAGCTTAACGCATCCAATCGAAGTTGTATGATATATAATATATAAAAAAATTCAGGAGAATATTATAAGAACAGTTAATATTATCAGCTGGTTTACTTATAGAAATACTGGATTCCGGTTGTATTTTATCTCTAATGGGTCAAAACGTAAAATAAATAGAAGAGCACCTGATAAATGGAGTAGGATTACTGAACTCCCTTCGAACATCATTGCATCACAACATATATGACAATCATCAAATTTAAGATGAATCACACTGTCATCAAACAACGTCACCTCTAACCTGATGTAATTTAAAGGGCAACATGAGTTATCTCAGACTTACCGATATCAATTGCTCATGGATAAAATCCACCAACTGTTGGCTTGACATGCAATCCCTGAACACATGAAAGTAAAATAATGTAGTAATGTTCCAAAAGATTAAGAAAGAATAATTGCATGGCATAAATTGTAGTGCCACTTATATAAACCCTTACCAGATACCAGCACAATAAACTCATCATTCTCACATAGCTCAAGCTAACAAAAATTAAAAATGCATATCAAATAAAAATAATCCATAAAAAGTTGCATATTTCGTGTGCAGAGGGACTTACAGTGTTGGCATCAGGATTAGCCATTACTATCTGTTTTTCAGGTTACAAAATCTTATTTTGTTTAAATTCCATGTCACCTGCACAACCATCGCTACAATACTAAAAAACAATTAATAAGATGAACCGATCTATCTATCTCTCTCTGTCTCATACAACATTCCAACGACGACCATCTCCTCCACCACCATCTCCCACCACCACATCCTGCTCCATTATCCCTATCGTCTCCTCCTTCATCAAATCCCTTTCAAACTCAACTTTGCGCAACCGTACAGGAAAAAAACTTGCCACGAAACACCGGAAGATCAATCCATTGGGACCAGATCTAATAATCATAAAAGAATGAATCACGAAACAAATCTAAAATAGAGTTATAACACCGAACCTTAATAAATCGATATTGGATAGAGTCAATTTGAATCTGAATCGTGGAAACTCCGACCTTAGATCGTTGAATCTGTAACATCATTGATGATGAAGATGATGATCCCATTGTTGTCTTCTTGCAGAGAAAAACGGATGAAACAATTAGGGTTTTAAATGGCTGAATGTCTTCATCACCCAAAATCATAACAAACACTCAACCACCCCCAAAATCAAACACACAAATCAAATTATATACCCAAAATACCAAAACCCTAAACAATTCAAACACCAAATTAAACCCCCAAATCAAAACATCAGACAAAAATCAAGCTATCACATACCAGTGAAAATGAAATCAGCAAACGACAATAATGCTGATGAAGAAATCAAACCAAAAAAGTCGCACCTGCATTGGAACAATGAGAGGAAGTGGCAAAACTAAATCCAATCTACATAAATCTAGGGTTTAGAAAAAAAGAAACGTATTTGGTGATTCAAGTTATATCCACCACACAAAAACGTGAAGACAACACGAACAACAAGTTTTTACAAATCTGAAACACAAATCATGTTTTTTTAAAACCCTAAAAGATGAACAAATGAACGAACGATTCTTTTAAAACCCTAAAGCATACCTTGGATGATCAAACATGAGGGGAAGAAGATGGATTGAAGCAGAATCAAGTTTACAGATTTGTGGAAAGAATGATTTCCTCACTAAATCACCTTGGATTGACGAAGGATTATTGAACCAAGATCAAGATGAACAGCTTTGCTTTTAGGGTTATGGAGAATGTCGATGAGTATGAAAGAAGAATAAGAAAAAAGACATATAAAGGATCCGTCATGGTTGACCCGAACTCAGATTTCGACCCAAATACCAAACGGATCCCGCGTCCAAAGTGAGGGAATATGTGAATTTAGAATTTTATAAGGCATTCCCTCCTAAAATCAACCTATACTAAACGAATGGATGCCACATAAGCAAAATGGCTCCACCATTCAAAGACAAATTGTCCAAATCATCTCATTTATTAATATATATATATATATATATATATATATATATATATATAAATATAGATTTGCCATTAAAAAAATAGTTACTATAAATTTCAAGTCTTTTTATGATAAATTTTTGTTTTGTTGCCACATCAGCAAAAACTGTCACACGTACAACATCATTCCATACTTTTTAGAATACTGTATATATACAGCATCATTCCATACTTTTTAGAATGCTATATATATACAATTAGAAGTTTGGTCTACAATAGCTAAAGCTTGTTGTACACGTCTTGATAGCGTTAAAGGACATGCCCTTCAGTAAAAAGCTTATAGATTGATCGTTGCCATATATTTGTTTGATCTTTCACTTCTAAATTCATTTGAACAATCCTTCAATCCATGAATCACAACTGACGCACACAACCGTTGTCGCCATTGACGAAACCATCATCATCATCGCCACTGACGCAACCACAACCGTCATTGCCACTAGCCACCATATATATAGGATTCGGTTCAATTAAGAACCACCACTAGTTGTGAGAACTATGAGAATTCATACTTCCTGGGCGAGTTGGGCCACTATTTTTTGCACAAACGTAGATAAAATGTTATAAACAGATCTGTAAAAGAAAAAAATTGTCTCATAGCTAGTTACGCCAGACGTAAATTCTGTTTACGGCGATGTAAATTTTTTTACGCGACATTTTTTTTTATTTTTTCGCTGGAACAAGTGATTTTTCTTAAGATTTTTGAATTTTTCTTTTTTTGAAAAACCTAGTTCTCATAGTTTCACAACTCAACTCAAGGTGATTCTCATTTTATCCTTTCCATATTTATACTCTAGAAAACACTAATTTTGGTTTGAACCCGTTTTGACTCTAACAAAAGTGATACTGTTAAAAACGGATTGTTTTACCCGAAGTCGATTCGACTCATCCATTTTGACAGCTAAGAAGAAACTATGATTTCAAGTAAACCCATAGATTTTTTGACAAATTTTGATGAGTTTTCAAACTCAATTATGAAGTGGATCAAAGAAGTTGATTTGCATGATGAAAGATGGAGGGAATCCATGGTAATAGCTCATGGAGAGTGACTATGAAAATCAAATTAAACTTGGGTGTTTTTATTTTCAGGAAAGGTTTGAACTAGAATTTCAATAGCACCAAACGCAACAATCCAAGCTTTGTTTGCTAATCATGATGATAGGATTAAAAGGGTTCCTATTGCATGATCAATCAATGGATGGATTTGTTATTGTACGAGTTTTAAAAGTAGAAGAATCATTCTTGATATGATAATGGAAAGTAAAGCGGTTGTATTGCTACATTAAGAGGGTGTTTAGGGTTGAGTTTTGAAGGAGATTTTTAGATTATTGAGTTTTAAAATCGTAAATAATCAGTTTTGAGTGTTTGGGTAAAATAATTAAAAAATTGATTATTTGCGTTTAGAAAGTTACAAAACGCAGTTTTCCAAAAATTGATTATTTACGTTTAGAAAAGGATTTTCACTTGTTTATTTTTTTTATATATATATTTGTCAAACACTCAAATAGTTGATTATCTGATTATTGCGATATCAAGCAACATAATCAAATCCAAACACTATCTTTCAACATCACGTTTTGTTACAGTTAATTATCTGATTCTGTTTATTCAAAACGCATAATCTATTTTCAAAACACAACCCCAAACACCCTCTAAGAAATGTAAGAAGTAAAAGTTAAACAACTATTATCAAAACCCATTTATTCCAAGTGTCCAAAGCATAACAAGTTTCCATCTTTTAATGCCACCACAAGTCACAACACTAGTCAACTGCAACATAGAAACTATCCAATTACAACTGAATGAAACCTCCAACAACTAGCGAGTCGAAAATCTCAAGTCTTCACAGCTCCACGAGCCGGGCTCAAGTAATTTGTCACCATTCCCATAATAGCAAACCTGAATCACAATATTGACACATTTTGTTGCGTTATGTTTTATCTGTAACGGTCGGTCAAATATGTTATTTAGCTAAAAATAAAGGTGTTGAAAATAAACCAATAATCAAAGTAAGTTTATGCCAATCAACTGAACATGTTTCAGTTAGTTATAATCCTGATTGTATAATATTAAGCTAAACTATTTAATGGGGCAGGAGACTGCATGAAAGCCAGTGGAACCGAACCCTGAACCTCTACAAGTTGGTGTAATGAATGATATGATACAAGAAAACAAACTTACATAAAGCCAGTGGAAATCTGCTTTAAATCAGTCTCTATATTCTTCATATTAGCAAGTGACTGGGCACAGAATATGAGAGCAAGCCATGAACCAAGCTTGTACTGCAGCAGAAGAAACAAAAAAAAAAAAAATCAATTAAGTTATGCGAACTTTAAGGTTGCTGAAAGGGTGAAACATTTTAACACAAATCCCAATAGGTACAATTTACACTCAAATCTTATGTTGAATCTCCAATTCACCTGCTGCTAAGACTATGGGGTGTGGAGGGGCTTGGGTTCGGGGCACTGCTCGACACGTGGCGAGGTGGGATCCACAAGGTAATACTCAACAGGGGTGTGGTGTGGCGTGGCTTAGCTTGGCATGGCCAGCCATGTGGATTTTTTTTGGTTTGGCCGTTGCCTTGGTTTTAAAAAGCGCGCCCTAGGCGCAACAAGGCGCAGGGCCTGGGGCTTTTTTGCTTCTCGCCTTGTGTAATTACAGGAAGCGACCAAAAGGCGCATTTTTTGATGTTTTTTTGTGGGCTTTTTGGCCTGAGGCGCGCGCCTCATGTAACTTAGGCGTTTTACTGCATAAAAATGTTGTACCTTGGGTTTTTTGACTTGTACATGTAATTAAAATGGTATAAAAGCCTTACTTATAGGCTTATAGCTATATTTTGGTTAAAAGAAGCTAAAAACCTATGGGATATGTATGGGATATATAAGAAAATTATATAACATCTTGCGCCTCGGGTACAAAAAGCCCACCGCTTTTGCACTTTGCGCTTCGCCCCTCAATTTTAGACCTCGTCGCTTTTGTGCGCCTCTCGCTTTTTAAAACCAAGGCCGTTGCTACCTCCAACGGCTAGATCGAACCAGCCAGCCATGTCACCCAGCCCCCCTACCCCACGCCACGCCAAAGGGGCAACGCCATGCCCAACGCTTGCCCGGGGTGGAGCAGCCGGCGTTGAACCCAAACCGCCGCCCCAACCCACGCCCCACACCCCACAGTCTAATCCAGTTATCGGTAGTTACTGTGACCTAATTCTAATTCAATTATCATCCCTAAAAATTAAACCAAAATTGCTTAACTAAACCCTAATATTCTACCACACCTTCTATAAATATATAAATTGCTTAACTAAACCCTAATAACAACAATCATATATATAAATGTTCCAAATCATTACAGTTACTGAACTAATCCTCCAGATCTCAATGTCATACAACAGATAGCAATTCAACAGACATACGTATTCTTATAAGATCAAATTTAATAAACTCACTCGGAACATAACACCGGCGACACCGAAGATGATGGCGATGAAACCGGAGTAATCGATGGGGAGATTGTCAGGGTGAACAGGTTGAGGCTTGTACGGCTTCGCCGACGACGGTTGCCGGGGATCGTTGCCGGACGACGACATCGTTGCAGATCTGATTTCTTTCGATCTTCTTGTTACACGGATCACAATGTCAAATAAATGCCTTAGGGTGAGAGGGGCACTCCTCTCTCAAGGGGAGTCCCCTCTCTTACTCACGGCCAATCAGCACGTGTCACGTCAACTCTCCTCTTAACTCCTCTCACAACCTCAAGTTGATGGCGGCACTCCTCTCTTGGGGAACTTGTTTTTTTATTCAAAAAGAAAAAAAAAAAAGGAAAATAATTTAATTGGCGGGAATGAATGGACCCCCACATGCAAACTCCCTATCTCTCTTCATTCTTCATCGGTGACTACTCACCGAAATCTCAATCAAACACTTACCTAATGTTGATGGCGGCGATGTTCCCCTTAGGTAAACTCAATCACCGAAGGCAATCCCCGCTGGTGCCCCGTTCACCCTTAGTTTTAGGGCATGTTTGGCTAAGCTTATTTAAGTTAAAAATAACTTTTGGGAAAAGGATTTATTAACTTATGACTTTTTGAAAAGGAGTTGTTAAAAAAAGTGTTTGGATTAGCTTATGAGGTGGGAAAAACCAATAAGTCAATAAGTTGTTTTTTAAAAAGTGTTTGGCTTAGCTTATTGATGTAAAATGACCAAAAGGGACAACATCTTAACTTCTCAAATATAAGGGGGTGTTAAATAAGGGGTAATTTGGTAATTTGATGTTTGAAAAGTTATAAGTTGATAAAAAAGCCACAACATCTTAACTTTTCAAAAACTCTTTTTCCTTCCTGTCAAAAAGTCATTTTAAAATGAACTTTTATGTTTGCCAAACACTAAAAAACTTCTTATTGGCTTTTTGATTAAGTCAATAAGTCAATAAGTTGGTTGGAAAAGCTTAGCCAAACATGCCCTTAGACTTCAAATATTACATCTATCCCACTATATTTTCACCCAAAATTAAATTATAGTAAAAAAACACTACATTTTCTCTCTCCTTTTTAATTAAATAATATTTTTATACCTTTATCATTAACTTTTCTCTCTCCTCCACTCACAACCACTTTCAAATATGTTAAAAAATTATAGGTGGTGAACAGTGTCCCCTAAATATACAAATAAACAGTAACATTTTCTCTCTCATCCACTCACAACCATTTTTTATACTCTTTATATTTTAAAAACACCACACAGAGAATTTGATGCCATAGATGTGAATGCTCTAAGTTTTAGTTAAATTCCTGGACATGGTTTCCTATTTTTGTAAAGTTTGTTTTCATTATCAACACCTAAAATAGATTAGACTTCTTCCATAAGATTTTTTCCTATTATATATGGTCTTTTTGTACCTCTTATAATATACATCTCAATCAGTGAAATATTAGATTTCTTCTCCCTATTATTTTCTCTTTCTTCTTTGCTATTAGTGTCACACCCCCAAAATACCAGATGCGGTAACACCCGCTAGGCGTGTGACGTACCAGGATCTAGCCACCAATCACATTGAACTAACCATAAGATGCTTAACAAGGTTCTTATTTAATAAATAAAACGTTCACAAAACTTATTCCAAGTTAAGTAGTGTCAGCGGAAGCAAATAGTAAAACATTGTTCAAATATTTCGAAAGTCAATGTATGTGAAACAGTAAACAAGTCTCGTAAATCCAAGCGACACAATCCATGACCACTCCAGCCATCCAGACAGCAAGTCCCCCATCCAAAGTACCTAACGACATGCGAGCATGCAACAAGTATATCAGACAACGCTGGTGAGTTCACAGTTTTACTAAAACGTTAGTTACCAAGTGTTTAATCCAGTTTGTTATCAAATCCGAAAGTAATGTTGATAATATCTCGTTACTGAACAAGACGACTCCTGATGTATGTTTTGCCCGTTCCCCAGTGCTCCTATCAAAGCACTGGGCATGACTGGGTCATTAGTTCACCCCGTCCTCTCCGGTACGGGGTGAGGGTGCCAAACCTAAGTAGCGCAACCAACTAATACCCCGCTACCTCTCCGGTAACAAAATATGGGACTTAAGAGTGATAGGGTGAGAGTATTATCCAACATTCCAGTTTTACCCAAAAGACTTATCCCTCTCCGGGATACTCACTGACTGTCCCAACCACCGGGACGCATGCTCAAGAGTAGTGAACTCACATTTGATTTGCTCGGTATGTTTTAATTACCCGTCCAGTTGGTCAACCCAAACCCTACCGTGGTTATCAAACAGTATCAGTTTCATACTCATTCAAATCACATACTTGCATACAGTAAGTCACGTGTGGTTGCACAGTTTGCATCTAGCATTACGATCTTGGTTATCATAAAGCACATACTGAAATATCATAACAGTCCACATTCCATGCACATGTCACTTAATGTTGATCAGTAAAGTTATCATGTAACCATTGTAATTCATAAACAAGATGGCAAACAGTATATACTTTCAAAATTGTCTACTGTTCCACCCAACTACCCCTTCGACGAAATACCCTAGCGACGAAAGGCTATCTTTCGTCGAAGTCTCATCTGACGAAAGTCCCCATCTTTCGTCGACATCTCATTTGACGAAAGTCCCCATCTTTCGTCGAATTCATATGTGTCTAATTACCATTCTGTTTCGTCGGAAGCAGTTACTGTGTCTATGTTTCATAATCATCAGTTAGACATTCAATAACATAAACAATGGATCAAACAAGGTTACATCGTCCTGTTCTTTTCAAGCTTAACTACAAATAACAATTCTCAATATTAACATTAGCATGGATTTACATATAAGAACAGACATTGATAAAGATCTACTATCAATTCATAATCACATGTTTCCTTGCTAACCCTAAGTCATCAGCAACATCAGCCATTTAATCATAAATTCATGTTGTGATCAATCACATATTCTAAGCACACCATCCTATGATCGAAACCCTAGATTTCATGTTACACATAAAATCATGTTCGCACAAAACCCTGGTTACGATGCTATCACTGAATCCTTATTTTCACACAAGATAACAAACATCACAGTATCATCATCTCATCAAATACAATGCTTAGGCACTAACCGAAATGCGAGAGAGTTTAGATCAATCGAGATGGAATGAATGCCTTGAAGTTTCCTACTGCCGTCGCATCAAGAATGAGGAAATAATTCTAGGGTTATTGTGTTTACAATAGTTATAATATACAATACCTCGTACTGGGCCTCGCACAATTTGGGCTGAAGGCCTCTCTTTGACGAAAGTTCCAGGTGGCGAAACACTTGTGTTTCGTCGTGATTGTGACACCTGTGCCTCTGCGACCATCAAAAATTACCAAATCAATGAAATATTGTGTTTCATAATTGGGATTTGTATAAATATGTGTATCATGTGCACATATCAATTCAAGTTCGATTTCGAGCTTTAAATCGCTTTCTTGAAGGTTATACGCGAACTGATGCGTAAATATAACCAGTTTAATGCAACAAACACTCCGGAACAGTGACATAGTCTTAACATACCTTAAATAACCTTTACATAACTTAGAAATAAGTTTTGGATGGTTTGGTGTGTTGAAATCAAATTTGTTCGATCGCAGGGACTATTTGTGTCAAACTGCGAAACTATACCTATTTGTATAGTAACGAACATTCCGGAACTTGATCATAAGTTAAACATGCCCTAAATATCCTTTACATAGCTTAGAAAAAGGCTTTGAGGTGTTTGGTGCGCAAAAATAAACTTTCTTGATCAGTAAGGACTAAAAGCGTCAAAAAGTGCATAAGTTTGCATTTTCACGCATATCTTACGTTCTGAATATATTCGGACATCCAAAAATTTATGTAATCATTAAAATATTTTCTTTTAGTGATTGGCATGATAAAATCCCATTCGTCGCGTAATTTGGATCGTTTTTCGCGTCCGTTCGTGTTTCGTCGTAATTAACCGAACAACGCAACCGTACGACCAAACGAACCAACATCCGAGATATTTTTGGCATATTCTAAGTTCCCTATAATTTAACTTCATTTTAGAGCCTTAAAATGGGGTTAACGGGGCTTAAACGTGTCAAAAATGCATCGAAAACCAAGTTTTGGGACTGCAGGGGCTAAAATTGTAAATATGCCAAAGTTTGCTAGGCCTGGGGTGTAAGCCTAAGCTTATTCTTACGCGGACCGTGTAAGCTCCCCATATCAGAAAACTTGTTTTTCAATTCAGCAGCTGGTTTCATGGGTTTTGCACATGGTTTCTTCATACTAGGGGCTTGTTTTGAGCACCCATGGTATTCTAATTCAGTGGGCACACATGGATGGTTGATATTGAAGCTCGGGAATCGAGGAACGATCTTAACGGTGGACCGAAATCTATAAATATCCACCAATAATTCATTTGCTCCTCACACTTTTGATCTGAATTCACGCTAAGTTGGAGTTCAAAACCTCATACCTGAGTATTTTTAGATCAAAACTCCATTGCTTGGACCCTTTGTAAGTATTCTTTCACGCTTTTATGCGTTTTTAGCACGAAAGTCAAACCGTGTTTGACTTTCTGCTTTGACCAGTCTTCGGTCAACACGAATTTCGTTTGAACTTCGCAACGTGAGCGTAATCACGATGGTTATAGTCCCGTGTGACTATACCTACTGATTACCACGTTGATTAGGTGTAGTGACGAGTCATAGTTTCGGTCAAAATACGCGCCTATGCGTATTTTGCAACCAAACTATTCTTGGGTATCAAAACCGTTTGTTTTGATATCAAACTTGTTTTCAAACCTTGTTAAACATGTTTTAACATGTTTAACTCGTCACTTTTAGATTAGTGCTTATATAGGGTCGTAAGATAAGCGGTCTAAACAACCGCTTAGACTTTCGAACCGGATCCGTTTAGTCGATCATTAGGATCCGACCAAGCACATTAGGTGACCATAGTTGTATAGGGAATAACCTTCCGAGGTTATACCTTATGGTCACTTCGTTTCGTTAGTTGTATGATAGGTAGTTTATATGCCTTAGGTAAAATTACCAAAATGCCCTTTTTGCGCATAAATTCATTTTAAGCATATGTAACTTAATTTTTGACATATAAACTGATTAGGCAACATTATTAGACTTGTTAAGGCATATAATACTTGTCATAGGACTAGTTAGGCGGTCCGAACGCGTTTTACGCGAACGACGCGTTAAAGTAACGTAAGCTACCTAAACGGGTCGTAATGGGTCGTAAGCACTTAGGTTAGGTTTCGATTTGGTATGTAGGCTTTGTTAAACCATGTCATATGAGTTCCAATACTCATTTGGTTTACAAAACCTCATCGATTTGGTATGTAGGCTTTATTAATGTAGTTACCTATATTAGGTGCCGTTTGATTTCCGTGATCCCTCTAGCTTTGCTTGGTTGTTGTTCAAGACTTCTAAGCATCCTCAAGTGAGTACATAGCCTCCTCTTTTACTGTTTTTAAAACATTTTGGGGTGAAACACATGTGCCTACTTGTTACTTTCATGCTTTTCATGCTTTCATAATATATACTTGCTATGTTCATTAGTACGCATATAGTACATGATTTCATTGGGTTTTGCTATGTATGTTCACTTAGCATGCTAGCACATTGGTATATTACATTTTGTTGCATATG
>JARYGA010061372.1:0-83380 GCA_030545235.1 Helianthus tuberosus | reverse complement strand
AACATATTAAACTATGTTTTGGTTTTATAACATATTAAACTATGCTTTGGTTAAATAAATAACATATTAAACTATGCTTTGGTTAAATAAATAACATATTAAACTATGTTTTGGTTAAATAACATATCAAACTATGCTTTTGGTTTTGTAAATAACATATTAACTATGTTTTAGTAATTAACAAAATATATGTTGTTTTGTACAATATCACATATGAGAGTATATCAAACTATACTTTTGGGAGTATAATAAAATATACAATAAAAATGTGATTTAAGAATTCAACCAAACCTAGTGTATCAAAATACACCTTTGAGACTATAGAAATACCACAAAGGCAATCCCTATTTGGATAAAATATCGGTTTCTGACATTCCATGACAACAGGAATGGGGTGTCAAATCCTATAGCGCTATATCATACTACCAATCGGTCTGGTGAAAATATAAAATAAGTACAATCCAACAATTAATTTTATAATCTTTGAAAAATTAGTGTTTAAACCATAAATAATCATTCAGTTTGTCAAAAGATAAGTACTAACATATATAATCAATTATACTTTGAAATCATGAAAATAACAGATAGGTACACATGCTTCACCCCAAAACATTGAAAACAGTAAAATAGGGGACTATGTACTCACTTGAGAGTGCTTAGATGTCTTGAATACCAACCAAGCAAAGCTAGAGGGATCACGAAAATCAAATGGCACCTAATATAGGTAACTACATTAATAAACCGGACCTAAATCAGGAGATCGGATAGGATGAGGTTTCGTAAACCAAATGAGTTTTGGAACTCATATGATATGGTTTAACAAAGCCTACATACTAAAACGAAACCTAACCTAAGTGCTTACGACCCGTTTAGGTAGCTTATGCTACTTTAACGCGTCGTTCGCGTAAAACGCGTTCGGAATGCCTAACTAGTCCTATGCCAAGTATTATATGCCTAAACGTGTTTAATTATGTTGCATAATCAGTTAAGTGACAAAAGTTTGGGTTACATATGCTTAAATATCAATTATGCATAAAAGGGCATTTCGGTCATTTTCCTAAGGCATATAAACTACCTATCATACAACTACTTAAACGAAGTGACCATAAGGTATAACCTCAGAAGGTTATTCCCTATACAACTATGGTCACTAAACATGTTTGGTCGGATCCTAATGATCGACCAAACGGGTCTAGTTCGAAAGTCTAAGCGGTTGTTTAGACCGCTTGACTTACGACTCTACATAAGCACTAAACCTAAAGTGACGAGCTAAACATGTTAAAACATGTTTAACAAGGTTAGAAAACAGGTTTTATATCAAAACAAACGGTTTTGATACCCAAGAATAGTTTGGTTACAAAATACGCATGAATACGCATTTTGACCGAAACAACGACTCGTCACTACACCTAATCAATGTCGTAATCAGTAGGTATAGTCACTTGGGACTATAACCATCGTGATTACGCTCATGTTGCGAAGTTCAAACGAACTTCGTGTTGACCATAAACTGGTCAATGCAGAAAGTCAAACACTGTTTGACTTTCCCGCTTAAAAAAAACGCATAAAAGAACGAAAGAAGCTTACAAAGGGTCCAAGCTAGGAAGATATGATCTATAAATTCTCAGGTATGAATCATTTGAGCTTCAACTTAGAGAAAATTGGATCATGTGTGATGAAAGAATGAAAATGAGGTGGGTATATATAGGATTCGGTCCACCGTTAAGATCGTTTATCGAGAACCGTGCTTTAATCATGGCCTTACACTTGGGCCCAAGGTTTTAGAATACCATGGGAGCATGTAAAACCATCAAATACCAGCCCATAGGGTGCAAAACCATGGGTTAAAACCATCAAAATCTCAAAAATGGACCAAGTTCAATGTATCTGCCAGAAATTTCAAAAATGGTCCCTGCACTTGTAAAACTTGATTTTTTGCACTTTTAAGCCCCGTTAACCCCATTTCAAGGCTCTAAACTAAATTTAAAGTATAGGGAAATTAAAATATGCTCAAAAACATCTCGGATGTCGGTTCGTTTGGTCGTACGGTTGCGTTGTTCGGTTAATTACGACGGAAATCGTAATGAACGCAAAAACGATCCAAATTACGCGATGAATGGAATTTTATCATGAAAATCACTAAAATAAAATATTTTAATGATTAAATAAATTTTTGGATGTCCGGATATATTCAGGACGTAAGATATGCGCGAAAATGCAAACTTATGCACTTTTGACGCTTTTAGTCTCTATTGATCAAATAAGTTTATTTTAGCATACCGAACCCCTCAAAGCCTATTTCTAAGATATTTAGGGTATTTTTAACTTAGGATCAAGTTCCGGAATGTTCGTTACAGTACGAATCAGCATACTTTCACAGTTTGTCGAAATTAGTCCCTGTAAGCGAATAAACTTGATTTCGCCACACCAAACCTTCCAAAACTTATTTCTAAGTTATATAAAGTTTATTTAAGGTATGTATAGCCTATGTCACTATTACAGAGTGTTTGTTGCATTAAACTGGTTATATTTACACATCAGATCGCGTATAACCTTCCAGAAAGCGATTTAGAGCTCGAAATCGAACAAGAATTGATATGTGCAAACGATACACATATTTATACAAATCCCAAGTATGAAATACAATATTTCATTGGTTTGGTATTTTTTTGATGGTTGAAGTGACACATGTGTCACATCTAGGGTTACGTTAATGGTTCTAGGAGGGTTGTTATATCCTCCCCACATTGTTTTAGATCTCGTCCTCGATGTCTACTGGAATAGGGGTGGATATTTCCTTTGCATTTCTGATTTGAGTTCCCAAGTGTATTCTGGTCCTCTCTTGGAATCCCATTTCACTTTGACCAGAACTAATATCTTGTGTTTGAGATTCTTGATCTTTCTATCTTCAATCTGAATGGGTTTCTCGATAAACTTAAGTTTATCATTTACCTCTATGTCCTTAAGAGGTATCACTAGTGATTCGTCTGCTAAGCACTTTTTGAGATTACATACATGAAACACATCATGTATTCCTGCCATTTCCTCTGGCAGTTGTAACTGATAGGCTACGGGTCCTATTCTTCTAAAAATCTCAAAAGGTCCAACATACATGGGGCTTAGTTTTCCTCTTTTAACGAATCTGAATACTCCTTTCCACGGAGAAACTTTTAACAACACCTTATCTCCTACTTGAAATTCTAAAGGTTTTCGTCTATTATCTGCATAACTCTTTTGACGATCTCGTGCTGCTTTTAGTCTTTCCTCGACTTGAATTATCTTATCTGTTGTTTCTTGCACTATCTCTGGTCCATATAATTGCTTTTCTACAATTTCTGCCCAACAGACTGGAGTTCAGTACTTTCGTTCATAAAGTGCTTCAAATGGTGCAGCATTAATGCTAGTATATTAGCTGTTATTGTAGAAAAATTCTATCAATGGTAAATGATCATCCCAATTTCCTCTGAAATCAATTACACAGGCTCTAAACATATCTTCCATCGTCTGGATTGTCCTTTCGCTTTGTCCGTCCGTCTGTGGATGATAAGTTGTGCTTAGATTTAACCTGGTTCCCATTGCTTTTTGGAAACTTGTCCAAAATGAGAAGTAAAACGGCTATCTCTATCAGATACGATAGATAAAGGAATTCCATGTAATGAAACTATTTCATTTACATAAAGCTTGGCTAACTGTTCCATACTGATAGTTTCCTTTATTGGTAAGAAATGAGCAGATTTGGTCAATCTGTCTACAATCACCCAGATTGTATCATTTCCTTTTCTTGTCTTGGGTAATTTGGTAACAAAGTCCATTGTTATCAATTCCCATTTCCATATTGGCATCTCTAATTGTTGTAATAACCCTGAGGGTTTCTGATGTTCAGCTTTAACTTGTGAACAAGTTAGACATTTAGCAACATAGTTAGCTATATCCTTTTTCATTCCTATCCACCAGAAATTCTTTCTTAGATCTTGATACATCTTATCACTTCCAGGATGTATCGTATACTTAGACTTATGAGCTTCTTCTAGAATTCTATGGCGTAGGTTTCCTTGTTTAGGTATCCACATCCTTTTCTTATGGAACTTCCAGATTCCATTTGTTCCTTGTTCTAATTCCTTAATCATCCCTTTTAATCTTTCAGCATTGTCCTTGATTGTTGTTTCCTGTACTTCTCTGATTTGCTCATTTAAATCTACTTGTAGATTTAACCTGAGAGAACGTACTCGTTTAGGCTTTTCATGATACTTTCGACTTAAAGCATCAGCTACTACATTAGCTTTTCCAGCATGGTACTGGATATCACAATCATAATCACTAAGAATTTCCATACAGCGTCTCTGTCTCATATTTAATTCTTTTTGTCCAAAAATGTACCTTAAACTCTTATGATCCATGAAGACAACAAATTTATTTCCATATAAATAGTGTCTCCAAATCTTAAGGGCAAAAACTATGGCTCCTAATTCTAGATCATGGGTGGCATAATTCTCTTCATGTTTCTTAAGTTATCTAGAGGCATAGGCTATAACCTTTTGACGTTGCGTTAACACACATCCATATCCTAACTTAGACGCATCACAGTAGACTATAAAGTCTTCAGTTCCTTCTAGTAATGCGAGTATGGGTGCGTTGGTTAACCTTTGCTTAAGAATCCTAAAAGCTTCTTCCTGTTTCGGTCCCCATTCAAACTTAACTGATTTGCAGGTCAGTTTGGTTAATGGAATGGCTATTCTAGAGAAATCTCGGATAAACCATCTATAACATCCTGCCAGTCCAAGAAAACTTCTTACTTCCATTGGTGATTCAGTGACTTTCCATTTAGTAATCGCCTTGATTTTTGTGGGATCCACATGAATTCCTTCTTGATTAACCAGATGTCCAGGGAATTGCACTTCTTATAACCAAAATTCACATTTTGAGAATTTAGCATAAAGCTTCTCTTTTCTCAACAATGTCAGAAGTGTATGCAGATACGCTGCATTTTCCTCTTTACTCTTAGAGTAAATTAGAATATCATCTATAAAGACAATTATGAACTTATCCAGGTATGGTTTACATATCCTGTTCATCATGTCCATAATTTCGGCTGGGGCATTGGTTAAACCAAATGGCATGACAGTAAATTCATAATGACCGTACCTAGTTCTGAAAGCAGTTTTAGGAATATCCTCTTACTGTACTTTCAGTTGATGATATCCTGAGCGTAAATCGATCTTAGAAAAGAATCGAGCTCCTTGAAGTTGATCGAACAGATCATCGATTCTCGGTAGTGGGTACCGATTCTTAATTGTAACCTTGTTCAAGTCTCGATAGTCAACGCACATACGCATCGATCCGTCTTTCTTCTTAACAAACAACACCGGTGCTCCCCATGGTGATGAACTTGGTTGTATAAAACCTTTGTCAAGAAGTTCGTCCAACTGTTTCTTCAGTTCCTGCATCTCTGTTGGTGCTAATCGATATGGTGCCTTGGCAATCGGTGCCGTCCCTGGTATTAGGTGAATTCTAAATTCAACCTCTCTATCAGGCGGTAATCCAGGTAATTCTTCTAGAAAAACGTCTGAGAATTTAGATATTACAGGAATATCTTTTAATTCTTTTCCTTTAGTATTAATGATTACGGAAATCATATACACTACTCCTCCCTTCCTTTCATAACTTGCGGCTTTCATCACAGAGATGAATTTTGTCGACATGGTTGGCTTATCTCTTTTAATTGTGATCTTTTTACCACTTGGTGTACTTACTTGTACTGACTTTTGATCACATAAAATACTGGCACGATTGGCTACCAACCAATCCATTCCTAATACAACATCGAAACCGACCAGATTCATTGGGTAAAGGTTAGCAAAGAATTGATGGTTTAGGATTTCTATTCTTGTTCCCTGCAATATTTCACTTATCTTAACGGATTCTCCGTTTGCTGTTTCTATCAGACAATCTTGTTGAAGTTTGGCTAAGGGTTGGTCAAGAAGTTTGTAGAAAGAAGTATTGATAAAACTTTGGTTTGCACCAGAGTCAAACAATACTTTGGCAAATATATTATTAACTAGGAATGTACCGGCAATCACATTCGGAATCATCTTGGCTTCCTCAGCTGTCAGAACAAACGCTCTGGCATTTTTCTTAGGTGCTTCAGTTGTCTTAGCCTTGTTGGTTGTGTCTAGAGCTAGTTTTGATCAATTTGTTTTGATGTGACCAGCCTCTCCACAATTGTAGCATATCCTATTACTAGGTTTCCTCCTACAGTCTTCTTCCTTGTGTCCAGATATTTTGCAAAAGTTGCAGATACGGAGCATCTTCTAGAATGCTTTCTTTTGCAATACCTACAGTAGGGTGTAGAGGAACCCGTATCTTTCCCACGGTTGGAATTACCGTAGCGAAATTCCTGGGTAAGTTTTTGGGCTAGGTTCTTTCTCTGGTTTTCTTCTTATGTACGCACCACTTCGTCAGTCAGGGTATTAGCTAGTTCTACTGCTTCTTCTATGGTTTGCGGTCTAGATGCCTTGACTACGTGACTAATTTCACTAATTAATCCCCAAATATAATGGGAGATTAACACTGGTTCAGGTGAGGCTAAGGTAGGCACTATCCTAGCATATTCGAAGAATATGGTAGTGTAACCTTTGCAATCTATTCTAGTTATTCTAAGATTTAGGAACTTATTGGCTATTTGTTCCTTTTCATTAGGAGGACAAAATTTTCTTTCAACCATTTCCTTAAATTTGATCCATTCCATATTATAAACTTTGTCACTTCCCATAGACTGGAGAATAGTATTCCACCATTCTAAGGCTGCATTTTTGAAAAGATGAGAAGCAAACATAATCTTATCTTCATCTGCACATTTACTTATTTTTATGACTGCTTCTGTCTTTTCTATCCAACGTAAGGCTGCAATGACTCCTTCATTGCCTGAGAATTCTATTGGTTTGCAGGCCAATAATTCTTTATAAGAACAACCGTAAGAAGCTGTTCTTCTCTTTTAGGAATTGGAGCATGGATAATAGGTCAGTTATCGTTCACACTATGACTTGGTTCAGTGTGTTGGCGTTTACTTCTATTTGCAGATTTATTATTTCTGCTTCCTTAACGTCTTGATAATATAAGGCATAACATCTATAATTCCTTGTGCTACTATATGTTGGATGGCACTGTTATCTATTTGGTTTCCGTTATTCTCATTATTCTGTTTTTCCTGATTTACTTCGTTGTCCATCTGAATTGTGAACATTTATCAAGTATTAACTATCACAGAATAAGTTTGGTACAGATATTTGTACGCAATCACACAAGCAATTTGTTCAAAAACGTCCATCATTGCAACTTTTACTCTTTTCTATATATACATATATGCATCTATTACAAACTACAACTGGAAATCAAATATACAATACATCTGTATCTATTTTTAGTCTACCTATAGATTTTTTTATCAAAATATTACACATATATGTAGGCATTTTCTAGGTATCGCTCATCCAGTACTGCATTTCCCGCTCATCATATTTCCAAACTAGTCTCTCTCCTATCTCTCGAACTCTATTCCCTTCATTTACTAAATCTTCTCCATATTGGTGGAGTTCCTGCACACATTTTCGACTCATTGGTGGATCTATTGGGTCATGATGAGGTACGGGTTCCTCGTAAGGTTCTGCGCTATTTATTTCGAAAAATGTTCTATCATTATCCCACCAGGGATCACGTTCTAAAGGCATTCATTATTTGGGAGTATATAGAGTCGAGTACGACCTATTGTCGTCAAACCATGGATCATATTGTAAAGGCTGTGGGGTTGGGATTCTAGGTAACTCGTTGGGGTCAAATGCAGGTATCGGGAATTGGTTTTCATAGTTGGGTTCTAACATTTGTTGGTCTGGAAATAAAGGTAACAATGGCAGTTTAGCTATTTGGTTTAGGTTAGTGTCTACTGCTGTAGTGGCTAACATATGGAAATCGGCCAGCTGTCTATCTAGTTCCTCTTCCCAAGGTGGCCTATTGACTGTTTCCTGAGTCTGTGCATTTGTTTCCCTATTAGCCCTGACTATCGCCCTCTATTGTTGTAACTTCTTCATTATCTTTCTTCTCTCATGTGCTCCTCTATTAAACCAACCTCTCTTTTTAGTAGTAAAGGGTTCCTCAGCCTGTGCCTTAAATATAAATATCCCTTCCTCAGTATCGGCTGAGTATCCTGAGGGATTAGGTTGAGATGATGTTCCCTCATATTTTGGTAAACTATCTAAGTGATGATAAGCGTCCGAAGTTCCTTGCTCACTCATACTGTAAACTAACAAATAGTCAAATAACACAAAACAATATTTACACATAAATTATTTCCTAACATAGAATTTAAAATTTAAGTGTCAGCGTAACACTTTTTTGGCTTAAACCAGTGGCTGTAGCTCTGATACCACTCTCTGTCGCAGCCCCCGTCCCCTACCCCGGGAGCGGGCGCCGCGAGCATCCAGATGGGTGGTATCGGTGTTTATTAATTTAGTAGCGGAATACATCAGGACCGTAGTTAGGAAATATTTTTATCAGAGTAAAACACCAAACTTTTTATAATAATAAATCATTGAGATAAAACCCAAGTTCATTTGACAATACATTTGTAGGGATAAACCCTAATTATTGAAAACAAAAGCTCCTTTTTATTTAGGTAACTTTTATAGCCACTTTTCCAAGCTTTCAGTGCTCTCCAGCTGGCTTCTATTGGCTTTCACATTTTGTTACCTGAAACGCGTTTAAAAACATTTTATCAGCAAGAAATACTGGTGAGTGCATCCTAGTTTAATCAAAACAGCTTTTATAATTTCACAGTATTGAGAGCGATTACAATGTTTATATCTACACAATTACTCATTCATTACTGTCAATCCTGACTGGTGGGTCATATTACTCATTGGCTAACTCTTTGTCCAATGGTAACGTCTTTCACATTTTGTATACAAAACCCCAACATACCGGCAGTAATTGAAAAATACATAGACTCAATCACTGTTAATTATATTTTAAAACATTTGAGGTTTTGTAAAACAGTTTGGTAGAAAAAGAGAATGACTCACATTGTTGACTTAGGTAAAACTAAAGCTTCCTAGGAATCTCCTGGTTATTATCTATTAAAATTAAGCAATGCACACGTGTTAGTAAAATAACCCAAATCACATTAACTGTATAACTCGAGACAGGATTCCAATCACTGAGTCAGACAGAGCCTTGACATGCATTACAGAATCCTAGATCAATCGGGTGTACACACGAGAGAGAACTCCAACGACTGAGTCGGGCAGACCCGACATGCGTTACGGAATCCAAAATCGATCGTGTAGGGTAATAGCAGGGTTATAGTACTTACAACGAGGCAAAGCTTCGCTTTATAGTGGGTATTATGCCCGAGTATAATTTCTACTTATAAGAAATTGAGAGAGAATTTTTAGAAATGAACGAATTCAAATGAACTCGTTCACCCTATTTATAGGCCAGATCGGAGGCGGTTCGCGGCCCTCGTAGACATAAGCTGACTCTCTCGCGGCCCGCTAGAGAGTAGACTAGGGTTTAGGGTTGGCCAGTCAACGAGTATAGGCTTGCCACGTGTTGACACATGGCGGCTTTGTTTGCCCGGCAAGTCATTGGGCCTCGTGGCCCGCGAAAGATCAAAGGTGTCTGGGTCGCGGCCCGCGATAACCTTATGATTTTTGTTTTTCTTGATTTTTATAAATACAAGGGTATTTCGGGCTCGTTTCTCGCGTACAGGGTATATTTAGGGACGTCTAGGGTTACGTTAAGGGTCCTAGGAGGGTTGTTATAGGTGTGTCGGTTAATCATGTCTCGGTGTTTAGTACTGGGCCCCATATGTATTGACAGGCATGTAAAACTATATACAAGATCATTTTGAATTGTCCAAAGTTATGTATAAAATCACGTGCCTTGTGCACTAAAATGATTTTGAAAATGTTTTCAAAATGAGTCTGTTGATTGTATTTACCAATGTAAACTGACGTATTTTCAAAAGACTAAGTTACAGGTGTAAGTACGTAAATAGGCTGGAAGTTGCTCGGTAATGCTAGAAGAGGAATTTGCGATTCCTTTGCATAAAGCCTAGTAGTCTGATGATCTCCCTTTTTGTACATTTTACGATCCACCTGTGGATATTTATTATTACAAGCTGTCTGTATATTATTTTGAACATTTGGACATTTGGTTTGTAATAATATTTTAAACTCCAAGACTTCCGCTGTGCTGTATGTGTTTGTGTCTATGATGATACCAATCTTACGTCACGATACTCCTCACCCGGGCCCACCGGGACTTGTGGTAATTATCGGGGTGTGACACAAGCTGGAGAGAGTTGGAAAGGATAGAGTTTGTAAAAGAGCAGAAAAGACTAGAACAGATTGAGGAACACTCACATAAAGCAGCTGCTTTGGGAAGATTGAAGCTGCAACGCAAACCGTTTGAAACTGATCAAACTCCTATCTCGAGTGAAGAGAAGAAAAAAGTTAGACTCACAATGTTCTTTGATACCAGATTGAACAGAAGAGAATGGTGGTTAACTAAAGGAAGATTCGAGCAGAGAAAGTGAAAGAGGTAGAGTTTTTGAAGACCGAACGTGACTGCGACTACATCCAAGGGGGAGTCTGTGAGTACATATGTTTGCAGCCTACGTCCAGGTTTAATGTATAGATTGTATAGATTAACATGACGAAAGGACGGGATTATGTGTTGGAATCCCATCAGCACGAAGGAATCCTTCATGCAGATGGAGCCCCAAATGTCCCTTTCGTGCGTGAGGACCAATCGTCCCAAGGCTTTCATGCGGATGGCATCAGCCTATAAGGGACTTGGTTCATTTTATTGAGAACTTTTGGCATTTGAGGCGATGCTCTGGCAAATTCGTTTCCTGGCATTGTAACTTCAGTTTATCAATAGAAACGACAATTAATCAATATATTCTTATGTTTGTCATCACTTTACATGTATTCCGCACATGATAAAGTGAATATCTGATCGGTCTGAGCATTTCAAGGAGCAAAACGGTCCTCACAAATATAGATATTAGGGATGTAAATGAAACGAATGAACACGAACAAGGCCTTGTTCGTTTCGTTCGTTAAGGAAATTAACATGTTCGTGAACTGTTCACAAACACATACCGAACATAAGTTTATCTTCGTGTTCGTTCGTTCGTTAGGGAAATTCAGTTGTTCACGAACAGTTCGAGAACACTGGTCTCAAACACAAACGGAGGTGAGTAAATAAAAACGAACGTAAATGAACATTTAACATGAAAAAAAATAAAACATTATTCTCCTTAAACATTGAACAGACTTAGTTAAATACAACCATCAAATGATAAATCAAAACACAAGTAGTCTACTACAACCACTAAATGATGAATCAAGTTTAACTAACTTAGGCATAATTATTCAAAGTTTAACTAACTTAGACATAATTATCAAAAAATATGTCTTAGAATCTTCAAATTTTAGCTAACTTATAAAAAAAATAGGGTTTCAAATTTTCAATAAGTTTACATAAAATGTTTATTATTTAATATTTTTTAATTAATACAATCAAATAAACACGAACGAACGTAAACAGACGAACATGAACGAACGTAACTGAACATATTACCGAACGTTCACGGACACAATCGAATGAACGAGACCCGTGTTCGTTCGCTAAGCTAACCGAACGAAATTTTTTGCTCGTGTTCGTTCGTTAAACTAATCAAACGAATATAAACAAACTCCCCGCGAAATAATTCACGAACTTTTTGCTAAACATTCGATTCGTCTAGATATAGATTTAGAACAAAGCGGTTCTAAAAATGGGAAAAAAAAAATAATTGGAGTTGAGTCATAAACTCATAAATAGTTAAAAACAGCTCCCACACAAATGGAGTTGACGGGGTTCAGTGACAATGGAGTTGACGGAGTTGACGGGGTTCAGTGACAGCTCCCACCGTACGGGGCCCGATAGAACATCGTCGGCAGATCTTGGCTGGGGGAAACCGTCTATGACGGGGTTCAGTGACAATGGGTCACTCATTAACAAAAGTCACCGTTCAAAAAAAAAAACACAAATGGAGTTGAGTTAGTTCACCTGTCTTCTTTCCTTGTTGATATCGCCTTCGGTTTTGACACTCTCCTCTGTTTTCACCGCCCCTGAAACCCTACAAATCTCCTCAAACAAACTTCATCTCATCATCAACAATGGCGTCTTTCTCTGTTCCCTGCCCTAAAACCTGCGCTTCTCTCCCTCCACTTTCCAACCCTAACCACAATCACAACCTCCTCGGCAACTCCCCCTCCCTCATTCTCTTCAAATCCAACAGACCTTTGGTGTCTTCTGCCCGTCTTCAGGTAATTATGTTTGATTCACGTCACTTTTTACGTCTGATGAAGGTCAATGTCCTGCTCATTTTGCTCTGCTCTCTGTAGATGATTATTTTGATACACTGCTTGCTATGTTTATGAATGTAAACAATGAATTACACAAGTTCACACAAAAAAGTCTGTCCAAAATGACAAGCCTACAACTATTTACAAAATATACTAGCCAGGCATTTACAAAACAAACTAAACAAATACAAAATATAACACTACTACCAACTCCAACACTGTATCATCCAAGCCTTCTGTGCATCAACATTATGTTTCCTCTTGCAGGAATATGATAAGTAGAATCGGGTTTGGTTGAGGCCACATGTTAGGGGGTGTCAACACCTCCTTATAACTTATTGACTTTTACAAAAAGTTAGTGCATGTTTGGCTTAGCTTATTTTCAACTTATTGAAAAGGACTTTTGGCAAAAAAAAGTCAGGATTTCCTGACTTTTGGAAACTTCAAAGGACTTTTGCCTTCAAAAGGCCTTCAAAAGGAAAGCCAAACACTTTGGAAAAGTCCTTTTTTTCTCAAAAAAAGGAACCCCAAACATGATAAGGAGAAAAAGTGTTTGGCAAACTCATAAGCACTTTTCAAAATGACTTTTTGTACTGGGAGAAAAAGTTAGTTTTGAAAAGTTAGTAAGGAGTGACTTTGAAGCTGCTTATGACTTATTGGCTTTTCCCATCCCTTTTAGGCATTTTACATGAATAAGCTAAGCAAAAACACTTTTTAAAAAAACAACTTATTGACTTATCGGCTTTTCCCACCCCATAAGCGAATCCAAACACTTTTTTAAAAACTCCATTTCAAAAAGTCACAAGTCAATAAGTTCTGTTAACAAAAAGTCCTTTTTGAGTTAAATAAGCTTAGCCAAACAAGCCCTTAGACATGGTTCCTTAAAACGGATTTTACCAATCACGACTATTGGCGTGAGGTTCAACGCCGAAACAATAGTTGTACTGTCGGAGATGAACTCCCACGCCTGAAAATAGCATCGGAGTATTCCTTGTTCAATCTTTAGTGGAACCGGGTATGTGGTTGGTGTTTGGTGGTAGTACACACGCGTTAAGTATGAAACCGAATAAGAGAGCTCGATCTTTTATTAATCATATATCTTATATATACACATATAAATATTTGTGTCCAAAATTTAAATTAGTTAAAAATCACCTTTTCAACTAAATTTCGTGAGAAAAGCAAGTTTATGTTTGCAGATTTGCTGACTTTCTAAGACATATTGTAGGCAACAAAGAGGAACCAGAATGGCGGCGTTATGAAAGTGTCCGCTCAGCTTAATGAAGTAAGTCACATATTCTTATTTAGATCATAACATCAAATATCATCTAGTCTTCCTAGTTTCGAACCTCTATTAAATCATTATATTCCTCTTCAGGTTGATCAAGGGAAATCATCGAATTCTACACCACCATCAGAAGTATCTTCTTCTAAGACCACGGTTCCTGATGTTGCCTCCATCACCGCATTCATGAATCAAGTTGCAGGACTTGTTGAGTACGCCAACATCTTCCTTAACAATAATAATAATCTGAATCTATGAATAATACAGTGTAGGACATTGTATGCATATAAAATAGACTTTTGATCGTTCCATAAGCAAATGAGTCGAAAGTACCATCTCATCTTATAAAAGAGATATTTAATATTATTGTTATTGTCTTTCAGGCTTGTGGATTCAAGAGATATAATGGAGCTGCAAATAAAACAAGACGATTGCGAAGTCATAATAAGAAAGAAAGAAGCTTTACCCCCTCCTCCAGCACCTCCTATGGTGATGATGCAATCTCCACAACCTCAGCCTATGTTTCACTCACAACCGCCCCCGCCACAAGCGGCTGCCGCCTCATCAGCGCCAGCACCTTCCACATCACCGCCAGCATTACCAGCCCCTGCAAAACCAAAGTCATCACATCCACCTCTCAAATGTCCAATGGCTGGAACTTTCTACAGGGCCCCTGCGCCTGGTGCTCCCCCCTTTGTCAAGGTAACCGCATTCACCTGGTGCTCATGAATAATAATTGTTACGGTCCAGAAATGATGGGGTTGGGTTGAAATGGGTCAGTTTTTGTACGGGTCAAAAGCGGACCTGAAAACTTGTTTTTGTCTTTATATATAACTAGAATTTTGACCCGTGACCCGCGCTGCGGCAGCAAAATCGCGTTTGTGACTTCGTTACAAGCGTAATGATGATGACATCAACGTGTGGTGCGCACACGTGACATTACGCGTTTTATACTTTGTTACACACGTTACGTCTGTGACATTAACGTCATTAGACATAGATAAAAAAGAGTACGTCTCGGACGTTGCGGTGTGAAGCCGTAAAAATAATTTAGACAATGGTGTAAAGTCGTAAAAGTAATTTAGACGCTATAGATAAAAAAGAGTATAATAATGTGTCGCACATTGCGGTGTAAAGTCGTAAAATTAAATTAAACAAAAGGAGGTCTGAAGTGTCAACTGTCAAGTTATCAAGTAGAAAAGGTTGGACGGTCAAAGTTGCCAACTACCAAAAGTTAGAAGTGGATGTGTAACTTACTTAAAGATGAGGATTAATAGTCTTTCATGTCAAAAGTTTGAGGGTTGATAGTGAATGTTGTTAAAAGTTTGAGGGTTAATACTTAATAGTGAATATTTTCAAAAATTTGAGGTTAATAGAGAAAGGTCCACCGACCTTTCTCTTTAAGTGTATATAAAATTAACACTTTGCTAATCTTTCTCTAATCTATCTGATTATTTATTTAATGTGTGTGTTACTAGGTTGGAGACAAGGTTCAGAAAGGTCAAGTTATATGCATTATTGAGGCAATGAAGCTGATGAATGAGATTGAGGTACGCCACTTCGTTTCACAATTTGGCATATTCATTTCTAACAACCTATGTTTCAGTTAAGTGTTCTCATAAATTTCAAAATTAATGTTCTCCCCCATCACGTGACTATTATTTTTGTTTAAAGGTGAAGATATTTTATGCAACATATTTTGGAATAAAATCCAATTAGTCATGATAACCGTGGGGACGAATACATCCAATTTATTGCGGTTAACATTCGTTTTTTATTTTTCTATTTGTTAGGCTGATCAATCAGGAACAATAGTCGATATTATTGCTGAGGATGGGAAACCAGTGAGCTTGGATACGGTAACTCTCTCTGTCTCTCTCCCTATATATATGGGTGTGTGTGTGTGTGTTCAGTTCATATGAGTTCACTTGGCACCCCCTTCATGTTAGCCATTGTTTGTTCATATCTGATCCTTTCCTATATAAGTGCACTCCGTGTGTGCCCTCGCGCATAGAGGAAGGTTTGTTCTGATTTAAAGCAAAAATATTTTTTTTTGTTTGCAGCCTCTACTTGTTATTGAGCCATAAGGAGGAATATTATGAAGTTATGTGATGAGTGCATAGGTAAAGTTATGTGGCAACATTTTCTCACCTTTTTTGTGTTGTTACCGTCATTTATGCAGCAAACTGGTTTGGTTTGCGAATGCCTGAAATAGTACATTATATACATCTTTCTGTCTAATTATAAATAAGTTTTTGTATCTTTAGAAATGAAAGTTTGTTTCGGCTTGTTGTTTGTATGTTGGTTTATTGATTTGTATTCGGTAACTTGATGTGCACTGATCCGCACTGGTTGGGAGCATCAGTTACTGGTTGATAACCAGTTGGTGTGAAATCAAAATCAAAAGCAGGAGAGTTGAGAGAGGTGTAACAAACCCAGAGGCCCTTTTTAACTTCATATGCATTATTTTTTAAATTCAAATTGAACTTTTTGTGCAAAAAATATATAAATAAATACCAGGAAGAATGAAAGATTATCGGAAATGGATTACAATATTCAAAGACGATTAAGATATATTAACAGTATTCCGAGATTATTTAAAAAAATAAACTGGAATAAAAATCCATCAATAGTTAAAAATTGGTACAAATGTATAAAAGTTAAATTTGTAACAAGAGATTAGTATAAATGCGTGTTTTAGATTTGATTAAAGAAGATGGTATACTTAGTTTTTAAAATCTTATATTGCCACATTAACAGAAGCCCATGCTGACGCCACAAAAAAAAAGTTGTATAAATGTTATAATTTGTGCTCTATTGGCAAAGACAAAGTCTTTAAACACCTGAGTTTGAGAGAGAGGTTTTGAATTCAAGTCCCACAGTCCACAGATATTAAAAGAAACTAGGTTATCACCCGTGAATACTCACGGGTTGTGAATCTTTTTATTTAAAAACAATAGATGTACATATCTATATAGTCAATTTTTAAAATATCAATATGTGTATATTATAAAAAATATATATCCTTAACTTAAGAAGTGTAGGAAATCAGGTCAAACGAACTCCAATTGAGCTCATTCCAACAGTATTGGAATCGGCTCGTCGAACACTAGCCAAAAACTCTAAACCCTAAACACTAAAGCTAACCCCTAAATTTAAACCCTAAGGCTAAACCAAATTACATGCAAGTTCAGCAGATGCTTCAGCACAAATAACCAAAAATTAATTCTCATCCATTCACCCCATGATACCTCAATGCCTTTTGTCCAATGCTTGAACAACGAAGTTCTCTTGCCATTGAATAAAATGCGGCATATCAATAAAGTGGTCCACTCCGTTCCTGTGTCTCCAAATTCACCAAATCGTTTGTATAAAATGCACGTGTAATATCCTTTTTTTCTTCATGGAAGCCGTTAATCCGTTCATGCTTTGCAACATATCAATAACCAAATCATTACTGTTGCCCATAGGGAGTTTTAGCCACATGTGTAACTGGGTCTGCACTGCCTTCCGATGAAGCGATGCGACGTCTGTTTTGGAAGATGACGGAAAGGAAGATGGTATTTTATTCGTTGTTAACTTCCGTGTGAGAAAAAAATTACACTGGTTCATGGGGATAGAAGACAGAACCGTACACGTGCAACTGTTTCAGTTTGAAAACACACACAAAGCGACATGTCTGGAAGGTTTAGGAAGAAGTGAAACGATAGTTATGAAATGGTGGGAGGTTATAAATGGAAACGGTTTGAAAAGGCATGTGTATGCGATGACACCCTAAGTTACTAAATGTATAAGAGTATAATATGACCAGCAAAAGGAGAACTACTCATTAAAAACATAAACAACTCTTTCCACTTAGCAAGATGCTAAGGGACCAAAGGGACAACAATACAGAAAAGAAAAACTGCAGTAAACTGAAACAAAAATTAACCATAGTCCATTCCTTTGAATTTAATCCAGTTCTCCTTGCTCAGGCCAGAGATACAACATCGCTTCTCCATCCACCAGTAAGACCCTTGTTTTACTAATATAATTATGTTGGCCCAAAAAACTTGACAGCCTTTCCCGGACGTTTCTTTCCGTAGCAGAGGTGAGCGTGGGGTTCCACTCAAGATCCCAACGGATACCACCCCACCTTCTTGTTGTCCATAATGGACACATCTTTATGCTTCACCATGGCAAAAATTTGAGGGAACCTGTCCTTCAACCTGCTTTCTACCACCCACTCGTCCGGCCAGAACCTTACTTTGTCTCCTTTCCCCACATCCGGAACCAAAAACTCCTTAAGATCAACATTTGCTTTTAGAAGGTCCTTATTAATCGATCTAACCGCCTTCTATACAATCAAAACAATGGTCTTATATCCATCTACAATCAATACAGTGGTCATTTCATTTTAAATGAAAAGCTAAACCAGTTAATACTTGAAATTGAACCACTTATATTTCACCACTAATGGGTCAAAATAAAATTTAATCAAACCAGATGACTCAAATTCATCCCAAGTGTTTTTCATGCATAGAACCTCCTAAACCACTTTATTGAAAAAAACATAAACTGCGAATACTTTCCTGACATGCTATTTACTTACAAAACTTAATAAATTTTGGATAGAAAGTGTTTGGGTCAACCCAACCTTTTTCTTCTTAAATCAAAACACCCAATTTGACCTTGCTCATAAGCCTGTCTCGGTCCCACCCCGTTTGCTACCTATAGTAGGCACGTACAATATGCACAATTTATAAGAAAAAAATCATTAGAAATAAGCACATATGTAACAAAAATTAGGAATATAGAAATACCAGTTTGAAAGGCAGAAGTACCATGTCATACAAACAACTTAAAACCCAATTTCAAACATACCAAATAATTCATCAAGACTTATTAAGCAAGACTCCATGAGCCCTACAAACTTGCAGAATGCACAAAATGATAACATAATGTCAAAGACATATCCAACTTCAAGGTAATGCTCACCGATTAATATATTTTAGATCACCAATCATTTATAAAAATAAAAATTTATCAAACAAATAAATAGGAATACTACCTCTTGGAGCTCTCATTTAACGTTTTCGAGCCCAGCGATATATACTGTCACACCCCCAAAATCCACACGCGGAGTATCACCGCTTGGAGGCGTGACATGACCAGGATCCAGCCACCAATCATATTGAACAATGTATTTAAAATAGATAAAATCCAACCACGCAATATAATTGGTGTTCAAAAACTAGTTAACCAAGTTCAAATTAAACAGCGGAAGCATAAGACGTAAAACCAAAACATAAGTTCATAAAGTTTAAATGTTTAGAACGGGACATAACAGTCCATATCCCACAACGACCACCCTTCCCTGTGCAAGCTCCATAAGCATCTAACGACCTGCAAAGCATGTAGTAACGGGTCAACAACAAAGTTGAGTGAGTTCACAGTTGGTTGTCCATTTTAGAGTTGTTTCAAAAAACGTAGTTTAATCTTAACCAGCTATCCAGCCGTGGGGGTTACCCCATAGTTCGAAAACGTTTATTAGTTAACCCATTTTTACTTCGGCCATTTCAGCCGTGGGGGCTACCCCATGTTCATAATCCCTGGCTATCCAGCCCGGCACTCCGGCCGTGGGGGCTACCCCATTTTTAAACTACCAGACTCGTTACCATATCGACTACTAACGAAAATAAGTTGTGCCCTAGCGTCGGTGTCTATCATCACCGACGTGCCATAGTCCATTAGTACACGCCCGTCTGAACGGTACGGTATGAGGTTTGTTAAACCTAATAGCGCTATTAACTAATGACCCGCTCGCCATTGGCCCTGGCCATTAAGTCGATATAAAATGAGGGACTTCGTTGATAGAGTTCTAGTCTAGTAAATCTAAATCCGTCCCAACAGGACGAGGAATCCCTATTCCTTAACCCATTCCCATTCCCACCGGGAATTACCATGCTTTGTAGAAAAGTGTGAACTCACCTTGGTTTGCTCGGTTAGATTAGTTACTCTAATAATCAGAAATCAAGCACGTCCTAATAAGGTACAGATAACAATCAGTTTCTCGTGCATGCATAACACGTATCCTACGTACGGTTTATCCACTCATTACTTCTATCACATACCACACAATTCAAATGTCACACTCTGACTTTTGTGGAAAGATCATAGTTAAAAATACACTTGTAACACTTGTTAGAAAATATTTTCTATGTGTTGGAGTTTTTAGAAAATTTCGCCAGAGTTTCCTTTATAAATGGAAGTGTCCATGCTAATAAGCATATCGTTTTTTTTTTCAAAAATTCATCCAAACAATCAACAATCATTCACTAAACAATATTACATTCACCAAGTGTAAAAACAGTGCACTCTACGTAGTAACATGAACTTGAGTTTTCGTAAAAACGCGTAGTAACTTGGTATGGCGTTTAGTGGGTTTAGTTACCCTCCAAAGTGTGTTTACTTTTGTTAAAGTCTCATTCTCGGGATTTTTGGATGTTCGCAACTTGTGAACATATTTTACAAAAATATTTATTTACAACATTTTCATGTGTCACTAGTATCCATATACTTACTTTATTTCCAAAATAGTGTAAGGATCATGATCTTTCGAAAACCGTCTTTTAAACTTAGTTTATTTAGGAAAAATCATTCACAGTTTAAGATCTACAAGATCACTAGTTCACTTTGTTTGTTATCTTACAAGAAATCATTTTAGGTCCAAGTTCATGTCCAAACATGTAGGTGATTACTTTATGTAACCAGATAATCACCACTTATCTTGTTAAATCATGTTTTTAATCATGATCTAACAAGTTCACTATGATGATCAATCATCATATTACTAGTAATCATCAAGTAAACAATAACACAATCAAGACAACTTTACATCTTCAAGATTCCATTTTATGTAACCTTTATGTTCAAGTTTTAAGTGTATGATTCTTAGTGTTCTTGTATAAATCAACAAACAATAACTTTTAACCACTAAAACATGGAGTAAATAGGGATTAACAAGAAGCTTACAACTAGCTTAAAGCTAGGAAAGAACAAGATCAAAAATCAAGTGGATAAAAGCTTGTGGTTGAGGTCCTTCAAGTTCCAAGAGTTCCACACTTCGTTATTCACCTTGATACACCTTTGAGAGCACTTGGAATGCAAGACTTGAAACGAAAATGGATGGTGTGTGGGAGACTATCTTCGGCCGAGATCAAAGGGAAGGAAGGGAGTGAGTGTGGTGTGGGGTGTTAAGAAGATAATGGTCTATTATAACACAAAACCTTATTATCCAATGGATCATGTGCTACCAAAGTACACTACAAGATCTTGCTAACTCCAAGAGGAGATATTATATGGGAATCAGGAAGATTATCAAATCTTGATGGTGATCATGGTGGGGGCCACTCTTGGGCCGGTTCTAACCAAGGGGGGGGGGGGTTATTTGTAAATTATTGGTAAGTAGGTGATTAGTAGGGTGTTAAGTGTTATATCTCGTGTTTAGTGTGTAACATGCTTTATGTAGTGTGTTATAGTGCTCGGGAACCATAACTAGCTCAGAAAAATAAAAACAATGTTTCTAGCAATATTTTGGTGTTCCGGGTAATGTCCGGTTGTTCGGTTAGGTACATTTCCGTTAAAGTGCTAAGTTATACCGTTTTGTGTCTTTTATGTATCTTTTTGTAACACGTTTAATTCCCAACACTTAGGAAAGCATACATGACCATTTAGTCAATTTTTTGTACAAGACTAGTATGTTAAAAAGCACATGTAAGTATGACACAGTAATCAGAAAGCAGTTAAGTAATTCAGCACAGTCATCAAGCACTTTAATTAACATTAATACATCGTACGGATACATGTAATTATGAGGGTTGTCACATATACCCAGCTAACGTAGATACCTAATATGAAAATGGGTTAGGACTGATCCAATTACAAATAACTACTTTAACCTGCAACATAAACAAATGTATAAGAACAAAGTCAATCATTTAGCATGTGTAACGTAGATACCTAATATGAAAATGGGTTAGGACTGATCCAATTACAAACAACATACAATAAACTTACGTCCGAACTCAAAGAAGTCAACAATCCGCAAATCGACAATTAAGCTAACCCATTATATATTTAAAATATTATGATTTTATACACGTTAAACACAAAGAAATATATTAGAGTACATAATCTTTGAAATAAAAGAAACGTTCCATTACTTACGTAAATATTAAAAGAAACCCTTTTTCTATAGTATTTTAACAAAAAAAAAAAGATTTGTTGTCTAATAAAAGGATGTCCTTATATAAAGGTTTGTATCATGCTTTACAGCTTAAACTTTTTTAATTATATTTAATAATTTAGATTATTGTAATAATTATATTTTTGTCATAAACATCAGTTATCTTAAAAGGGGAAAAAGTATTGACCCGTTACCCACCCACCATCTTGCCACTTGTAGCATACTTGTAACTTACTTTTTTTTTGAACGGCCGACAAAAGATTTTATTCATAGTAGCAAGATGCTACAACCCAATTGTACAACGTTTACACCAATCTAAAACACAAATACACCATTACATAGCACCTAAATTAAAGCGACTCCAATCCTCCCATGATAACGAGACCACTTTTGACCGATTTTTAATCCATAAAAACGCCATTGCCTTTATCTCGTCTAATGTTCGTATAAAATTTGGGACCGCTTGCCTGAAAACCACATCGTTTCTCATCTTCCATATGCACCAAAAGGCCACCAGAACAACTGCATGAATAACCTTTCTTCTCTTCGATCCCGAGCTAGAAGCATGTAGTGACAGTAGATCTTTAATACCAAAAGCTATAACCGGCTGAATCCTGCACCAAACTACGAGGTTTTGCCAAACCATTTGTGTGAAATGACACGAAACAAATATGTGATCACAGGATTCTTCATAATCGCCGCAAAAAACACACATTCGATTCGGAACCGGCACATTTCGTCTCGCCAACTCGCACTTTGTCGGTAGCCTCTCCATCTCTGCCCTCCAAGCCACTATACCGACCTTTTTCGGGACCCAGTTGTTCCACTCAAAAACGTTATCGGGACTGGTACGGCCAACAGAACTAAGAATTCTCTTAATACTCGCTACACTGAATGATCCATTCATTTCATACTTCCATCTCCAGCCATCCGGAGCCATCGACATAGAACAATTATTAATTATGGCCAATAGTTGCTGTAACTGGTCAGCTGCAACTTGGCCGAGACCTGTATGAGCCCAGGCCCAATTTAAAACGGGCCCAGAACCGGTATTGGACCATCGATCAGCTACCAAGCAATCCTTGTACACCTCCTTTTTAAACAGTTCAGGAAACTTAAGGTATAACGGTCCCGGTTCAATCCAGCTATCTAACCAAAAATATGTATTTTGACCACTACCCACCACTGCTGAGAATGCAATTTTTAGATCAATATTTGCTTCTAAAAGAGGTTGCCAAATACTATAAATACTTCTCCATGGCCCTGCAACTGCATTTTTTACCGGGATGTCATTCCAAGCCCTCGACTTATGATGAATTGCCCAGACGACCCTACGCCACAAACCCGACTTTTCCGATTTAAATCTCCACCACCATTTTGCTAACATGGCCAAATTACTTTCTTTTAACTTTTTAAAATCTGTCTTTCATAGTCTAAATACAAAAGGGAAATGTGTGCGGATCGTTTTAAAAGGAGTCAGTTTGGTTCGGGTCAAAATAGGAATTAACAAAAATGAGTACGGGTCAAAATGAACACTTTTAAAAAAAGAGAAGCTTTATCGGATTTAAAATCTCACAACACGTACATAATCTATATACTTACAATTCACTGAAAAAACAAAGTTCTCTATTTCTTGGTTATAATGTGTCTTATATATTCATCGACCAGCTCTAATCACTTGAGGCATATTGGTTAAAGATTCAGAATCATGCTGGTGAAAACAAAAAAGTTCACATGTGTCTAACTATGAGATTAACAAAAAATCTGGGCTAGTAATGTAATACTAAGTACCACAACAAAACAACCCTGTATGCCAATAGTTTATTTTTTTTCCACACCCCACCACCCAGTACCCATACCCGATGACGAGACAAAATACTGAATGTATACCTCAAAATAATTTAGTATATTATTGAAGTCTGATAGGTGATATTTACTTACCGTTTTTAAAAGAAAATTAGCTATGTTATTCCCATGGGCTTTCATCCTATGCTTAATCTTAGAGGACATATGATGATACTGACCTGATTATTCCATGTAAGGAACCATTTAGAGCCAACCTCAGTAAAATAGTACTGCAACAATCTAATCTTTGACTACATAATAGCAGCAATCTAATCTTTGACCACATAACTTTTTAATAATAGCACAAATCAAGAAAATAACATTACCAATAAGCTAAATCGAGAAATACAAAAGTGTATACAAAGTATAAAGCTGAAAAAAGGTTTATTACATAGTAAGTAGAAACATGAACAGAGAAAACTTATAAAACTACTGGTTAGTATATCAAATTAGCCTCATCCTTACAACATGTATATGATTACACATTCTTTGCAACTGACATTCATTTTATTGGTTTTGTGTTATATTTGGGTTCATGTCTCTCTTCTCCCTCCCATTTCTGTTTGGTCCGTTTACACCCCTACTCGCTTGAATTAATGGTTATAAAAAAATCAACTTACCAAAAGCAGCAGGAGGTGAAGGCGACTACTATTGAGACGGATGCCCATTCCATGCTTTTAACTCCTTCAATGAAACTCTAGGATATCATCAACAGATTCAATCCCATTCAACATCTTTAGGATTGCCTATGACACCAAGAACAAAACATGAGAAGTTAGTCATATTTATTTAAGCCACTCCTTTTATTTCCAATCCCTCTATTTAGTCGCTAACCGCTTCGCTACGCTATTCGCTATAGTGAGCACTATGCTCGTATTAACAACTATGTTGAGTTGTAAAGGAGCTCTATACAGTGAATGTTCAGTTAAGAAATCAGTCCATGTCCAATATGACTCACATCTTTTTCCATAAGCGGCATCAATGTTAACCATCATAAAACAGACCTTATTTCAAGACTTTAAGCAAACTACAAACTTGGATAGACCGAAATATAATTTCAAATACAATAGTAAATACACAATTAAGTTTCTCATAAGTCCTACCCTAACAACCAGCACACCTTAACTAACTCATTAACCATACATACAGTTAATAAAAAAGGGAATTGGCATAATCAAAAGGTCTATACTTTATCCTATCTGGGATCATCATCCCATAATCTCTTCATACTTGAACCAGTTTATCAAGACTTAAATATCCCTTAACAGATTAACAAAAACATCTTAAAGTAATCGAACTATTAGGATCTTCTTAATTAACTCTCAAACTATGCAAAGGATCACCTATAAACACATTTAGATCATTAAGTTTGAATTTTATAACCCATAATCATACCTACATAGTGAAAAACCAATTTGTAAAACTGTCAACAAATAGAGAAGCATAAATCACACTCAAGTTATATTCAAGAAAACTAAATACAATGGAACTCTAGATCAATGTTGTAGAAAGCGCTAGGCGCTAGTCGGACGGTGAGGTACCGCCTAGGGATTAATCGGAATGGACTTTATATGTATAATTTTATGAATTTATATACATATACCATTAATTTTATATTTTTCATATATAAATTCCCAAGTATAAGGACTAAATATAAACTAATAAAGATGGAGGGGGTTATATGTTAAAATACCCAAACTTAAATAACCCTAATCATTAAAACTTTATCATACGCCGTTTCCTGCTCTCCATCTCTTCTTCTTTATCAGATACAAAAACAAAACAAAACAAAACAAAACACAAACGCTAATCCCCATATTCCCTTCATCTAAACAATGATTGAATAACAAATTAAGGTCGTCGGAGAAGAAGACTAAGGTCGTCGGCGATGGATGGAGGTGTGCGGCGACAATGAATCAGGTAAGTTTCTTTAGAATCTTTGACTACTGAGTGAATTAGGGTTACAAATTATGAAGTATAAACCTTTAAAACCATGGATCGGCTCGAAAATTCTGGTTAAGTGAGTATGAATTTCTGGGTCCGATTAGTCCAATTTCCTCCGATTTCTTCTGATTTTCTCCGACTAGGTCCGATTTTGACCGTCTTTGATCGGGACCGATTTTTTTAACCGATTTGCAACTTTTTAGGCGATGGCTCACCGATTACCGCCTAGGCGCCGATTAATCGGCCGCCTAATCCGACTTTTACAACATTGCTCTAGACTGCAACGTTACTAAACCTCTTTTGTATCTGTCATTTTACATAACACCACCCTGCCCCCGCAATCACCAAATGCAAGATCATCACTACTTTTATCAAACTCGGTGCTGAGATGATATCAAACGTGAAAAGAAAATGCAATAATTCAGATAATGCAATAACAAATTTTTGGAAGCTGAGAACATGTTAAAGCATTCATAAAAGTAAAAGATTATGACTGCTACATAAGTGCCCAATAGTAAAGGAGATAAGAACACTGCTTGACTAAGAAAGTAGACCACAAAGAAGGATGACTGGTGAAATAATGTGATCATGCCATTTGCTCAGCATAACAAAACCCATGTACAACACCAGGAACCAAAAAATAGAATAGAAGGGCAAAAACTCAAAACAAAAAAAGTTGGACTTTGAGAAAATATAAGAAAATAAAAGAGGGCATTTATAGCAGTCAGAAATTGATGACATAAACCATGCTCTCAAGTTTAGGAAAATTTATGCCAGTTGATACCAATCTACAAACAATTTAACCGACATTTGTTTTCCTTAACTAACCCTCGTTCAAGGCCCCGGTACATATCAGTTGTTGAGGATAATATAAATAAAATGATATCTTACTTACAACAGGATAAGTAGCTTAACGCATCCAATCGAAGTTGTATGATATATAATATATAAAAAAATTCAGGAGAATATTATAAGAACAGTTAATATTATCAGCTGGTTTACTTATAGAAATACTGGATTCCGGTTGTATTTTATCTCTAATGGGTCAAAACGTAAAATAAATAGAAGAGCACCTGATAAATGGAGTAGGATTACTGAACTCCCTTCGAACATCATTGCATCACAACATATATGACAATCATCAAATTTAAGATGAATCACACTGTCATCAAACAACGTCACCTCTAACCTGATGTAATTTAAAGGGCAACATGAGTTATCTCAGACTTACCGATATCAATTGCTCATGGATAAAATCCACCAACTGTTGGCTTGACATGCAATCCCTGAACACATGAAAGTAAAATAATGTAGTAATGTTCCAAAAGATTAAGAAAGAATAATTGCATGGCATAAATTGTAGTGCCACTTATATAAACCCTTACCAGATACCAGCACAATAAACTCATCATTCTCACATAGCTCAAGCTAACAAAAATTAAAAATGCATATCAAATAAAAATAATCCATAAAAAGTTGCATATTTCGTGTGCAGAGGGACTTACAGTGTTGGCATCAGGATTAGCCATTACTATCTGTTTTTCAGGTTACAAAATCTTATTTTGTTTAAATTCCATGTCACCTGCACAACCATCGCTACAATACTAAAAAACAATTAATAAGATGAACCGATCTATCTATCTCTCTCTGTCTCATACAACATTCCAACGACGACCATCTCCTCCACCACCATCTCCCACCACCACATCCTGCTCCATTATCCCTATCGTCTCCTCCTTCATCAAATCCCTTTCAAACTCAACTTTGCGCAACCGTACAGGAAAAAAACTTGCCACGAAACACCGGAAGATCAATCCATTGGGACCAGATCTAATAATCATAAAAGAATGAATCACGAAACAAATCTAAAATAGAGTTATAACACCGAACCTTAATAAATCGATATTGGATAGAGTCAATTTGAATCTGAATCGTGGAAACTCCGACCTTAGATCGTTGAATCTGTAACATCATTGATGATGAAGATGATGATCCCATTGTTGTCTTCTTGCAGAGAAAAACGGATGAAACAATTAGGGTTTTAAATGGCTGAATGTCTTCATCACCCAAAATCATAACAAACACTCAACCACCCCCAAAATCAAACACACAAATCAAATTATATACCCAAAATACCAAAACCCTAAACAATTCAAACACCAAATTAAACCCCCAAATCAAAACATCAGACAAAAATCAAGCTATCACATACCAGTGAAAATGAAATCAGCAAACGACAATAATGCTGATGAAGAAATCAAACCAAAAAAGTCGCACCTGCATTGGAACAATGAGAGGAAGTGGCAAAACTAAATCCAATCTACATAAATCTAGGGTTTAGAAAAAAAGAAACGTATTTGGTGATTCAAGTTATATCCACCACACAAAAACGTGAAGACAACACGAACAACAAGTTTTTACAAATCTGAAACACAAATCATGTTTTTTTAAAACCCTAAAAGATGAACAAATGAACGAACGATTCTTTTAAAACCCTAAAGCATACCTTGGATGATCAAACATGAGGGGAAGAAGATGGATTGAAGCAGAATCAAGTTTACAGATTTGTGGAAAGAATGATTTCCTCACTAAATCACCTTGGATTGACGAAGGATTATTGAACCAAGATCAAGATGAACAGCTTTGCTTTTAGGGTTATGGAGAATGTCGATGAGTATGAAAGAAGAATAAGAAAAAAGACATATAAAGGATCCGTCATGGTTGACCCGAACTCAGATTTCGACCCAAATACCAAACGGATCCCGCGTCCAAAGTGAGGGAATATGTGAATTTAGAATTTTATAAGGCATTCCCTCCTAAAATCAACCTATACTAAACGAATGGATGCCACATAAGCAAAATGGCTCCACCATTCAAAGACAAATTGTCCAAATCATCTCATTTATTAATATATATATATATATATATATATATATATATATATATAAATATAGATTTGCCATTAAAAAAATAGTTACTATAAATTTCAAGTCTTTTTATGATAAATTTTTGTTTTGTTGCCACATCAGCAAAAACTGTCACACGTACAACATCATTCCATACTTTTTAGAATACTGTATATATACAGCATCATTCCATACTTTTTAGAATGCTATATATATACAATTAGAAGTTTGGTCTACAATAGCTAAAGCTTGTTGTACACGTCTTGATAGCGTTAAAGGACATGCCCTTCAGTAAAAAGCTTATAGATTGATCGTTGCCATATATTTGTTTGATCTTTCACTTCTAAATTCATTTGAACAATCCTTCAATCCATGAATCACAACTGACGCACACAACCGTTGTCGCCATTGACGAAACCATCATCATCATCGCCACTGACGCAACCACAACCGTCATTGCCACTAGCCACCATATATATAGGATTCGGTTCAATTAAGAACCACCACTAGTTGTGAGAACTATGAGAATTCATACTTCCTGGGCGAGTTGGGCCACTATTTTTTGCACAAACGTAGATAAAATGTTATAAACAGATCTGTAAAAGAAAAAAATTGTCTCATAGCTAGTTACGCCAGACGTAAATTCTGTTTACGGCGATGTAAATTTTTTTACGCGACATTTTTTTTTATTTTTTCGCTGGAACAAGTGATTTTTCTTAAGATTTTTGAATTTTTCTTTTTTTGAAAAACCTAGTTCTCATAGTTTCACAACTCAACTCAAGGTGATTCTCATTTTATCCTTTCCATATTTATACTCTAGAAAACACTAATTTTGGTTTGAACCCGTTTTGACTCTAACAAAAGTGATACTGTTAAAAACGGATTGTTTTACCCGAAGTCGATTCGACTCATCCATTTTGACAGCTAAGAAGAAACTATGATTTCAAGTAAACCCATAGATTTTTTGACAAATTTTGATGAGTTTTCAAACTCAATTATGAAGTGGATCAAAGAAGTTGATTTGCATGATGAAAGATGGAGGGAATCCATGGTAATAGCTCATGGAGAGTGACTATGAAAATCAAATTAAACTTGGGTGTTTTTATTTTCAGGAAAGGTTTGAACTAGAATTTCAATAGCACCAAACGCAACAATCCAAGCTTTGTTTGCTAATCATGATGATAGGATTAAAAGGGTTCCTATTGCATGATCAATCAATGGATGGATTTGTTATTGTACGAGTTTTAAAAGTAGAAGAATCATTCTTGATATGATAATGGAAAGTAAAGCGGTTGTATTGCTACATTAAGAGGGTGTTTAGGGTTGAGTTTTGAAGGAGATTTTTAGATTATTGAGTTTTAAAATCGTAAATAATCAGTTTTGAGTGTTTGGGTAAAATAATTAAAAAATTGATTATTTGCGTTTAGAAAGTTACAAAACGCAGTTTTCCAAAAATTGATTATTTACGTTTAGAAAAGGATTTTCACTTGTTTATTTTTTTTATATATATATTTGTCAAACACTCAAATAGTTGATTATCTGATTATTGCGATATCAAGCAACATAATCAAATCCAAACACTATCTTTCAACATCACGTTTTGTTACAGTTAATTATCTGATTCTGTTTATTCAAAACGCATAATCTATTTTCAAAACACAACCCCAAACACCCTCTAAGAAATGTAAGAAGTAAAAGTTAAACAACTATTATCAAAACCCATTTATTCCAAGTGTCCAAAGCATAACAAGTTTCCATCTTTTAATGCCACCACAAGTCACAACACTAGTCAACTGCAACATAGAAACTATCCAATTACAACTGAATGAAACCTCCAACAACTAGCGAGTCGAAAATCTCAAGTCTTCACAGCTCCACGAGCCGGGCTCAAGTAATTTGTCACCATTCCCATAATAGCAAACCTGAATCACAATATTGACACATTTTGTTGCGTTATGTTTTATCTGTAACGGTCGGTCAAATATGTTATTTAGCTAAAAATAAAGGTGTTGAAAATAAACCAATAATCAAAGTAAGTTTATGCCAATCAACTGAACATGTTTCAGTTAGTTATAATCCTGATTGTATAATATTAAGCTAAACTATTTAATGGGGCAGGAGACTGCATGAAAGCCAGTGGAACCGAACCCTGAACCTCTACAAGTTGGTGTAATGAATGATATGATACAAGAAAACAAACTTACATAAAGCCAGTGGAAATCTGCTTTAAATCAGTCTCTATATTCTTCATATTAGCAAGTGACTGGGCACAGAATATGAGAGCAAGCCATGAACCAAGCTTGTACTGCAGCAGAAGAAACAAAAAAAAAAAAAATCAATTAAGTTATGCGAACTTTAAGGTTGCTGAAAGGGTGAAACATTTTAACACAAATCCCAATAGGTACAATTTACACTCAAATCTTATGTTGAATCTCCAATTCACCTGCTGCTAAGACTATGGGGTGTGGAGGGGCTTGGGTTCGGGGCACTGCTCGACACGTGGCGAGGTGGGATCCACAAGGTAATACTCAACAGGGGTGTGGTGTGGCGTGGCTTAGCTTGGCATGGCCAGCCATGTGGATTTTTTTTGGTTTGGCCGTTGCCTTGGTTTTAAAAAGCGCGCCCTAGGCGCAACAAGGCGCAGGGCCTGGGGCTTTTTTGCTTCTCGCCTTGTGTAATTACAGGAAGCGACCAAAAGGCGCATTTTTTGATGTTTTTTTGTGGGCTTTTTGGCCTGAGGCGCGCGCCTCATGTAACTTAGGCGTTTTACTGCATAAAAATGTTGTACCTTGGGTTTTTTGACTTGTACATGTAATTAAAATGGTATAAAAGCCTTACTTATAGGCTTATAGCTATATTTTGGTTAAAAGAAGCTAAAAACCTATGGGATATGTATGGGATATATAAGAAAATTATATAACATCTTGCGCCTCGGGTACAAAAAGCCCACCGCTTTTGCACTTTGCGCTTCGCCCCTCAATTTTAGACCTCGTCGCTTTTGTGCGCCTCTCGCTTTTTAAAACCAAGGCCGTTGCTACCTCCAACGGCTAGATCGAACCAGCCAGCCATGTCACCCAGCCCCCCTACCCCACGCCACGCCAAAGGGGCAACGCCATGCCCAACGCTTGCCCGGGGTGGAGCAGCCGGCGTTGAACCCAAACCGCCGCCCCAACCCACGCCCCACACCCCACAGTCTAATCCAGTTATCGGTAGTTACTGTGACCTAATTCTAATTCAATTATCATCCCTAAAAATTAAACCAAAATTGCTTAACTAAACCCTAATATTCTACCACACCTTCTATAAATATATAAATTGCTTAACTAAACCCTAATAACAACAATCATATATATAAATGTTCCAAATCATTACAGTTACTGAACTAATCCTCCAGATCTCAATGTCATACAACAGATAGCAATTCAACAGACATACGTATTCTTATAAGATCAAATTTAATAAACTCACTCGGAACATAACACCGGCGACACCGAAGATGATGGCGATGAAACCGGAGTAATCGATGGGGAGATTGTCAGGGTGAACAGGTTGAGGCTTGTACGGCTTCGCCGACGACGGTTGCCGGGGATCGTTGCCGGACGACGACATCGTTGCAGATCTGATTTCTTTCGATCTTCTTGTTACACGGATCACAATGTCAAATAAATGCCTTAGGGTGAGAGGGGCACTCCTCTCTCAAGGGGAGTCCCCTCTCTTACTCACGGCCAATCAGCACGTGTCACGTCAACTCTCCTCTTAACTCCTCTCACAACCTCAAGTTGATGGCGGCACTCCTCTCTTGGGGAACTTGTTTTTTTATTCAAAAAGAAAAAAAAAAAAGGAAAATAATTTAATTGGCGGGAATGAATGGACCCCCACATGCAAACTCCCTATCTCTCTTCATTCTTCATCGGTGACTACTCACCGAAATCTCAATCAAACACTTACCTAATGTTGATGGCGGCGATGTTCCCCTTAGGTAAACTCAATCACCGAAGGCAATCCCCGCTGGTGCCCCGTTCACCCTTAGTTTTAGGGCATGTTTGGCTAAGCTTATTTAAGTTAAAAATAACTTTTGGGAAAAGGATTTATTAACTTATGACTTTTTGAAAAGGAGTTGTTAAAAAAAGTGTTTGGATTAGCTTATGAGGTGGGAAAAACCAATAAGTCAATAAGTTGTTTTTTAAAAAGTGTTTGGCTTAGCTTATTGATGTAAAATGACCAAAAGGGACAACATCTTAACTTCTCAAATATAAGGGGGTGTTAAATAAGGGGTAATTTGGTAATTTGATGTTTGAAAAGTTATAAGTTGATAAAAAAGCCACAACATCTTAACTTTTCAAAAACTCTTTTTCCTTCCTGTCAAAAAGTCATTTTAAAATGAACTTTTATGTTTGCCAAACACTAAAAAACTTCTTATTGGCTTTTTGATTAAGTCAATAAGTCAATAAGTTGGTTGGAAAAGCTTAGCCAAACATGCCCTTAGACTTCAAATATTACATCTATCCCACTATATTTTCACCCAAAATTAAATTATAGTAAAAAAACACTACATTTTCTCTCTCCTTTTTAATTAAATAATATTTTTATACCTTTATCATTAACTTTTCTCTCTCCTCCACTCACAACCACTTTCAAATATGTTAAAAAATTATAGGTGGTGAACAGTGTCCCCTAAATATACAAATAAACAGTAACATTTTCTCTCTCATCCACTCACAACCATTTTTTATACTCTTTATATTTTAAAAACACCACACAGAGAATTTGATGCCATAGATGTGAATGCTCTAAGTTTTAGTTAAATTCCTGGACATGGTTTCCTATTTTTGTAAAGTTTGTTTTCATTATCAACACCTAAAATAGATTAGACTTCTTCCATAAGATTTTTTCCTATTATATATGGTCTTTTTGTACCTCTTATAATATACATCTCAATCAGTGAAATATTAGATTTCTTCTCCCTATTATTTTCTCTTTCTTCTTTGCTATTAGTGTCACACCCCCAAAATACCAGATGCGGTAACACCCGCTAGGCGTGTGACGTACCAGGATCTAGCCACCAATCACATTGAACTAACCATAAGATGCTTAACAAGGTTCTTATTTAATAAATAAAACGTTCACAAAACTTATTCCAAGTTAAGTAGTGTCAGCGGAAGCAAATAGTAAAACATTGTTCAAATATTTCGAAAGTCAATGTATGTGAAACAGTAAACAAGTCTCGTAAATCCAAGCGACACAATCCATGACCACTCCAGCCATCCAGACAGCAAGTCCCCCATCCAAAGTACCTAACGACATGCGAGCATGCAACAAGTATATCAGACAACGCTGGTGAGTTCACAGTTTTACTAAAACGTTAGTTACCAAGTGTTTAATCCAGTTTGTTATCAAATCCGAAAGTAATGTTGATAATATCTCGTTACTGAACAAGACGACTCCTGATGTATGTTTTGCCCGTTCCCCAGTGCTCCTATCAAAGCACTGGGCATGACTGGGTCATTAGTTCACCCCGTCCTCTCCGGTACGGGGTGAGGGTGCCAAACCTAAGTAGCGCAACCAACTAATACCCCGCTACCTCTCCGGTAACAAAATATGGGACTTAAGAGTGATAGGGTGAGAGTATTATCCAACATTCCAGTTTTACCCAAAAGACTTATCCCTCTCCGGGATACTCACTGACTGTCCCAACCACCGGGACGCATGCTCAAGAGTAGTGAACTCACATTTGATTTGCTCGGTATGTTTTAATTACCCGTCCAGTTGGTCAACCCAAACCCTACCGTGGTTATCAAACAGTATCAGTTTCATACTCATTCAAATCACATACTTGCATACAGTAAGTCACGTGTGGTTGCACAGTTTGCATCTAGCATTACGATCTTGGTTATCATAAAGCACATACTGAAATATCATAACAGTCCACATTCCATGCACATGTCACTTAATGTTGATCAGTAAAGTTATCATGTAACCATTGTAATTCATAAACAAGATGGCAAACAGTATATACTTTCAAAATTGTCTACTGTTCCACCCAACTACCCCTTCGACGAAATACCCTAGCGACGAAAGGCTATCTTTCGTCGAAGTCTCATCTGACGAAAGTCCCCATCTTTCGTCGACATCTCATTTGACGAAAGTCCCCATCTTTCGTCGAATTCATATGTGTCTAATTACCATTCTGTTTCGTCGGAAGCAGTTACTGTGTCTATGTTTCATAATCATCAGTTAGACATTCAATAACATAAACAATGGATCAAACAAGGTTACATCGTCCTGTTCTTTTCAAGCTTAACTACAAATAACAATTCTCAATATTAACATTAGCATGGATTTACATATAAGAACAGACATTGATAAAGATCTACTATCAATTCATAATCACATGTTTCCTTGCTAACCCTAAGTCATCAGCAACATCAGCCATTTAATCATAAATTCATGTTGTGATCAATCACATATTCTAAGCACACCATCCTATGATCGAAACCCTAGATTTCATGTTACACATAAAATCATGTTCGCACAAAACCCTGGTTACGATGCTATCACTGAATCCTTATTTTCACACAAGATAACAAACATCACAGTATCATCATCTCATCAAATACAATGCTTAGGCACTAACCGAAATGCGAGAGAGTTTAGATCAATCGAGATGGAATGAATGCCTTGAAGTTTCCTACTGCCGTCGCATCAAGAATGAGGAAATAATTCTAGGGTTATTGTGTTTACAATAGTTATAATATACAATACCTCGTACTGGGCCTCGCACAATTTGGGCTGAAGGCCTCTCTTTGACGAAAGTTCCAGGTGGCGAAACACTTGTGTTTCGTCGTGATTGTGACACCTGTGCCTCTGCGACCATCAAAAATTACCAAATCAATGAAATATTGTGTTTCATAATTGGGATTTGTATAAATATGTGTATCATGTGCACATATCAATTCAAGTTCGATTTCGAGCTTTAAATCGCTTTCTTGAAGGTTATACGCGAACTGATGCGTAAATATAACCAGTTTAATGCAACAAACACTCCGGAACAGTGACATAGTCTTAACATACCTTAAATAACCTTTACATAACTTAGAAATAAGTTTTGGATGGTTTGGTGTGTTGAAATCAAATTTGTTAGATCGCAGGGACTATTTGTGTCAAACTGCGAAACTATACCTATTTGTATAGTAACGAACATTCCGGAACTTGATCATAAGTTAAACATGCCCTAAATATCCTTTACATAGCTTAGAAAAAGGCTTTGAGGTGTTTGGTGCGCAAAAATAAACTTTCTTGATCAGTAAGGACTAAAAGCGTCAAAAAGTGCATAAGTTTGCATTTTCACGCATATCTTACGTTCTGAATATATTCGGACATCCAAAAATTTATGTAATCATTAAAATATTTTCTTTTAGTGATTGGCATGATAAAATCCCATTCGTCGCGTAATTTGGATCGTTTTTCGCGTCCGTTCGTGTTTCGTCGTAATTAACCGAACAACGCAACCGTACGACCAAACGAACCAACATCCGAGATATTTTTGGCATATTCTAAGTTCCCTATAATTTAACTTCATTTTAGAGCCTTAAAATGGGGTTAACGGGGCTTAAACGTGTCAAAAATGCATCGAAAACCAAGTTTTGGGACTGCAGGGGCTAAAATTGTAAATATGCCAAAGTTTGCTAGGCCTGGGGTGTAAGCCTAAGCTTATTCTTACGCGGACCGTGTAAGCTCCCCATATCAGAAAACTTGTTTTTCAATTCAGCAGCTGGTTTCATGGGTTTTGCACATGGTTTCTTCATACTAGGGGCTTGTTTTGAGCACCCATGGTATTCTAATTCAGTGGGCACACATGGATGGTTGATATTGAAGCTCGGGAATCGAGGAACGATCTTAACGGTGGACCGAAATCTATAAATATCCACCAATAATTCATTTGCTCCTCACACTTTTGATCTGAATTCACGCTAAGTTGGAGTTCAAAACCTCATACCTGAGTATTTTTAGATCAAAACTCCATTGCTTGGACCCTTTGTAAGTATTCTTTCACGCTTTTATGCGTTTTTAGCACGAAAGTCAAACCGTGTTTGACTTTCTGCTTTGACCAGTCTTCGGTCAACACGAATTTCGTTTGAACTTCGCAACGTGAGCGTAATCACGATGGTTATAGTCCCGTGTGACTATACCTACTGATTACCACGTTGATTAGGTGTAGTGACGAGTCATAGTTTCGGTCAAAATACGCGCCTATGCGTATTTTGCAACCAAACTATTCTTGGGTATCAAAACCGTTTGTTTTGATATCAAACTTGTTTTCAAACCTTGTTAAACATGTTTTAACATGTTTAACTCGTCACTTTTAGATTAGTGCTTATATAGGGTCGTAAGATAAGCGGTCTAAACAACCGCTTAGACTTTCGAACCGGATCCGTTTAGTCGATCATTAGGATCCGACCAAGCACATTAGGTGACCATAGTTGTATAGGGAATAACCTTCCGAGGTTATACCTTATGGTCACTTCGTTTCGTTAGTTGTATGATAGGTAGTTTATATGCCTTAGGTAAAATTACCAAAATGCCCTTTTTGCGCATAAATTCATTTTAAGCATATGTAACTTAATTTTTGACATATAAACTGATTAGGCAACATTATTAGACTTGTTAAGGCATATAATACTTGTCATAGGACTAGTTAGGCGGTCCGAACGCGTTTTACGCGAACGACGCGTTAAAGTAACGTAAGCTACCTAAACGGGTCGTAATGGGTCGTAAGCACTTAGGTTAGGTTTCGATTTGGTATGTAGGCTTTGTTAAACCATGTCATATGAGTTCCAATACTCATTTGGTTTACAAAACCTCATCGATTTGGTATGTAGGCTTTATTAATGTAGTTACCTATATTAGGTGCCGTTTGATTTCCGTGATCCCTCTAGCTTTGCTTGGTTGTTGTTCAAGACTTCTAAGCATCCTCAAGTGAGTACATAGCCTCCTCTTTTACTGTTTTTAAAACATTTTGGGGTGAAACACATGTGCCTACTTGTTACTTTCATGCTTTTCATGCTTTCATAATATATACTTGCTATGTTCATTAGTACGCATATAGTACATGATTTCATTGGGTTTTGCTATGTATGTTCACTTAGCATGCTAGCACATTGGTATATTACATTTTGTTGCATATGTTCATCCAGCATGTGGACACATTGTTTTACATTTTAAACTGTTTGAACCGTTTGAAGCTGTTTGATTTATGTGAATTATTTGGACTGTTGGAACCGTGTGAAACTGTTTGATTTATGTGAACCGTTTGAAATTGATTGTTTGATGTGAACCGTTTGAAACTGTTTGAACCGTTGGGTTAGGGAAGTGATTAGGTAACAGGGCGGGGGTAATGTGCTAAAAGCATGGTGGATACGTCGCTGGTACTTCCTATATATAAGTGCCTTTAACACATTATATCTCGTTGCGTTATCTAGATCACTTGGGCAAAGGTTATCAAAACAAAGTTATATTACAAGGTTTTTCTAACAATATTCGAGTTGTATTACAAAAACAATTTACGATTTGGGTTTACAAAACAAATGTTTTGAGTTAAGATTCATGGTATCGAGATTTTATAAATTATAACTACACTGTTTTGACTTGGTTATTTCAATTTACATTACAAACGTTTTATAAAACTTGGTTTTCTAATTATCAATTAACAAACGTGTTCAAGTTATTTTTAAAATGTAAGCGAGCCATGAATCTGACACTCACATAAAATCCTATGTACTCGCCGACATTTTTATGCTGACGTATTTTCACATGTGTTTCGGGTACCATAGTTGGTGATATTTGATGATGATATTGATGCATGCTCACATAGGAATGGACGAGGCCTTAGTGACATAATAACAACGGAAGTCTATTTGTTCATGTTTTGTTTCTAATTTCAATGTAATGTAATACATTTAATTCAATAAAACAGAACTTCAATCCATGTGTTATGAAACAATGATTCTGTTACAACACTCCCCGACGTTTCCGCCACGATTTGTTGTTTTACGTGGTCGGGGTGTGACAATGATAGGGTTGGCGAAAGACTCAGTCTTTCGTCGAGATTAGTGGGTGCCGAAAGTCATTATCAAATTTTGATTAAACTATACGTGATTATATTTAATACCCCACAAATAACAATCATCAATACATACCAAACATTCATTATTCAGATAAAACTGTACAAATAGGATTAATCAGTGACGTGTATGGGAAAGACCTTGAAATCTCGGGTTGTCACATCATCCCTAACTTGAAAGAAATTTGGTCCCGAAATTTGTCAAGTAATCCGAAACAGCAAGACGTTAACTCTGGATGACTTTGGATTTTCCGCGGGTACCACATCATCCCCAACTTGAAAGGGAATTTCACCCCGAAATTCAGCAGTTGCTTCAGGTTTAGATTTGTCAGCTGGAAATAAGTGAGGATACTTGAGTTTCATCTGATCCTCGCATTCCCATGTTAACTCCGGTCCACGTCTTGAGTTCCAACGAACTCTCACGATCGGAATACGACTTGTAACAACTCTCATCAAAAGTTATATTTATTAAATTAATTTGACCAATAGGAAACCCTAATTGAGACACCCAAGTGATTCTGCACAAACCCTAAAATTTTCAGAACAATCGGAATCAGGATCAGGGCCCCTAAAACTCAGGGGGGGGGGGTAAAACCTAGTTAACGATTATCTACTTAAAACGTTGTCAAATTTAAAATTTACGAAACTACTGACTCAGCTAGGCTAGTCCCAGACGTGGCTACTCTATAACAATTAGGTGTCCCTTACGGACCGTAAGGGTTAATTGTTACGGTCCGTAAGGGGAGGCAAAATTCGGGTATAAATAGCTGACCTTGGGACTTGATTCTGGGCACTAAAACGACGAAGAAATTCGCTTCGTAGACTGAGATAAGCTCTGTTACACACAATTCACTAATCGACGCCGCAATCAGGGTAATAACTCGATCGCTATTACGATTCATTGTCCGATCGATCAATATATCCAATGGATGTTTAAGTGCCGCCCACATTAGGGTTATACTTTGTCGTTCGTCGTTAATTCGATGGATGTTTAAGTATCGTACTTTGTCGTTCGTCGTTAATTCGATGGATGTTTAAGTATCGCACTTTGTCGTTCGTTGTGAGAATTTGATCTCGTGAGTTATCGTAAATGCTGTATTGATTACTAACCCTGAAATTGTGTGCTTGTTATTAAATTTAGGATAAAAAGGCTAATCAGTAGGCTAGGCTCTGCTCAAATTAAATCTACAATGTGAGTCATTCTCTTTTTATCAAATTTATTTACAAAAGCATGTTTATTTTAAAGTTATAATTACAGTGATTAAGTTTATGTAATCACCAAGTTACAGCCGGTATGTGGGGTTTTGTATACATTACTTGATAACCGTCACTATTGGACAACGAGTTAGCCAATGAGTGATATGACCATAGTCACAGACACCATCGGGCAAAGAGGCTTCCGATGGATGTTCGAGTGACAAGTACTGTGGGTAGTTGGTTTGATATCTGGAACATTGTAATCTCTCTTAATACTGTAATTTGTAACAAAAGAGTCGTTTTCATAAAATAGAATGATTCACTCAGTATTTCCCGCTGACAAAACCTTTTTCAAACATGTTTCAGGTGATCTGTTGTGATCCAGGAAAAGTGCCGTGAAGCACTATCAGCTTAAGGAAGTGGCTCGGTATAAAAAAAATAAAGAAACATGTTTTGTAAAATAAAAGATTTCCCCGTGAAATCTCAATATTGTAAATTACCGGGTTTTATCCCGAGTTGTGAAATAAAATAATCGGGAAATATTTCAGTTTTTAAAAGATCCTGAAGAAACTTCCGCTGTTAAACTCAATTAAATAAATACCACGGGATTTCTGTTCTGCGGCTCCTGAAATGGGTCAAACCGGGTCGGGGGCCGTGACAGAAAAAGGTGGTATCAGAGCTACTGATTTAAGCCAATTAAGTATTTAGAAATACTTAAAAATTTTTTTTACTGATTGCCAATTATGTGATTATATGTTTTATTAATTGATATAAATTTTTAAATTGTGTGTATTTTAAACAGCATGAGTGACTTGTCTGACGTCCTTCAGAATTTAAATCTTTATCCAGTAAGAATAGAGGTTTCTAGAGATTTCAATAGATATATACCAAACATAGAAGAACCTATAGAATTCAACGCTTCACTTCTTGAGAAAACCAAACCTAAGAAAATGGAAATTGGGGAAAGCTCTAGGCAAATTGAGGGGTTACCATCTCCAGAAGAACTAGATTTTATAATGGCAAACGATGATACTATTGAGCCTATTAATGAAAATGATTTTATTCATTCTCTTGAAACACAACTACCAATGAACTTAGAACCAGTTATTCCAAACCTTTCAATCCACTCGCAAATAGACGAATGGTTGAATAATGAAATACTGTTACAAAACCATCCCTATAAGCTTTTTCCTAAGTTCAATCTAGAACCTTTACCAAATCCACCAATGAGTAACGAGAAAAGGACTGAACTCTGCCATGTAGATATTGGGAATAGGATCCAAGAGATTTTGGGACAGATCTCCTGGACTTACGATAAGAAGGAACGTCGTTACTAGAACACCAACTGACAAAAGATAGGGGGTTTATGGAACTGTAGTGGTGTAATAGTAATAAGTAAAATTAGTCTGTAAAATAACTACAAATAAAATTTTGTAAGATAATAGTGTGTATTGATGCATACTATTAAATATAAATGGAAATCGAGAATCGATAGTTTTGGCTATATTGGTGTTATGAATTCTGTACAATTGTTTTGTGTAATTGTTATTTATTTGATACTAATAAAATTATATATATTAATTATCAGATGGAAAACGCTAATAATGAACCAGTTAATGAGATTAATCAATCTGAGCAACAACCGGGGGATCAATATATGACTAGGCAGGATATAGAAACTATAGTTGCTCAAGGGATAGCCAATGCTATTCCAGCATTCGTTGCTGCTGTTAAAAATCCAATAGAACCACAACAAATCGTTCCTAGCAAACGTATTTCTGAAGATAACTTCAGTAATAGTGTAAATGGAGGCAATGATCATGTTAATCTTGATAATGAACCACGGCAAGCTCCGCTCCCTAAGAAAATGAAAGCTGCAACACCTGGTTGCACTTATAAAGAATTTCTTGCTTGTAAACCCACTGAGTTTGCAGGCAATGAAGGAGCGATTGCGGCACTGCGTTGGTTAGAGAAAACCGAGGCAGTAATTGCCATAAGTAAATGTGCTTCGGATGATCAGGTCATGTACGCGTCAAATCTTTTTAAAGAAGGGGCGCTAGAATGGTGGAACACGGTGTTACAAGCTAAAGGAAGAAATAGGGCTTATGCCATGAACTGGGAAGAATTTAAGAATCTTGTAGAAAGAAAATTATGTCCCGAATATGAAAAAGATCAAATGGAAAATAAGTTTTTAAACCATAAAATGATGGGTGTAGATTGTCGCGGTTATACTTCGACATTCTTTGAATATGCTAGAGTAGTACCAACACTGGCTTCGCCAGAACCGGTACTCATTTCTCACTATATTTGGGGACTGATTAGTGAAATCCGTAACATCGTTAAAGCTACGAGACCTCGTACGATTGACGATGCGGTGGAATTAGCTAATACCTTAACCGACGAACTGGTACGCACGCAAGATGAAAACAGGAAGAAGGAACTGGCTCAGAAAATTACCCAAGGATTTCGTATGGGTAATAATAACAGCTTCAAGAAAAGAGGAACAGGGCAATCTTCCAATCCGCCGTTTTGCAGGAATTGCAGAAAGAAACATTTTGGAAAATGTAATGTAACCTGCAATTTTTGTAAAATGGTAGGACATCGTGAAGAGGAATGCAGAAAGAAAACAAGAGTCTGCTATAACTGTGGAGAAAAGGGACATTTTAGACCAGAATGTCCTAAATTGGTCAAACCAGCAGACAACAAAGCCAAGAAAACCGATGGAGCTACTAAGAAAAATGCCAGAGCATTTCAGTTAACTACTCAGGAAGCCGAGATGATTCCTGATGTGATAACCGGTACGTTCTTAGTTCACAACATTTACGCCAAAGTATTATTTGACTCTGGTGCAAACCAAAGTTTTATTAATACTTCATTCTGCCAAGCTCTTAATATACCCTTAACCAACATTAGGCAGATTTTTACAGTCGAAACTGCTGATGGGAATTCAGTTAAAATAGATAAGGTTCTGCAAAATATAGAAATAGAACTTTCAGGTCATAAATTTGCTGCAAATCTGTTACCTATGAAATTAGCTGAATTCGACGTTGTGTTAGGAATGGATTGGTTAGTAGCCAACCATGCTCGAATTCTCTGTGATAAGAACTCTATAGAAATTCAGGCACCCACCGGAGAAGTAATCGTGATTACAGGAGATAAACCACGTAAGCCTATGAAGTTCATATCAGTAATGAAAGTTGCTAATTATGAACGAAAACAAGGAATAGTATATATGATTTAAGTAATCATTAGTATTAAGGAAAAAGAACTTAAGGAAATTCCTGTAGTCTCAGAATACCCAGAGGTATTCCCAGAAGAATTACCAGGGTTACCACCAGATAGGGAAGTAGAATTTAGGATTCATTTAATTCCAGGAACTATACCGATAGCTAAGGCACCTTATCGGTTAGCACCCACAGAAATGTTAGAACTGAAAAAGCAATTAGATGAATTACTAAGTAAAGGTTTCATACAACCTAGTTCATCCCCGTGGGGAGCACCTGTGTTGTTTGTTAAGAAAAAAAGATGGTTCAATGAGAATGTGTATCGATTATAGAGAATTGAATAAGGTTACAATTAAGAATCGATACCCATTACCTAGGATTGATGATCTTTTCGATCAACTTCAAGGAGTTAGATATTTTTCTAAGATAGATTTACGCTCCGGATATCATCAATTGAAGGTACAAGAGGAAGACATACCTAAAACTGCTTTCAGAACTAGGTATGGTCATTACGAGTTTACAGTCATGCCCTTCGGATTAACGAATGCACCTGCAGCATTCATGGACATGATGAATAGGATCTGTAAACCGTATTTGGATAAATTTGTAATTGTCTTCATAGATGATATACTTATTTATTCAAAAAGTCAGGACGAACATTGTCAGCACTTGCATTTACTCTTAACTTTGTTAAGAAAAGAAAAGTTGTACGCCAAATTCTCGAAGTGTGAATTTTGGTTACAAGAAGTGCAATTCTTAGGACACATGGTGAATCACGAAGGTATTCATGTAGATCCTGCTAAGATAGAGGCAATTACTAATTGGAAGGTTCCACAAACTGCAATGGAAATTAGAAGTTTTATAGGGTTAGCTGGCTATTATAGACGGTTTATTAAGGATTTTTCCAAGATAGCTGTACCATTAACTAAGTTAACCTGTAAAGCAGTTAAGTTTGATTGGGGACCTAAACAAGAAGAAGCCTTTAGAATCTTGAAGCAGAAATTAACCAATGCTCCAATCTTAGCTTTACCAGAAGGAACTAAAGATTTTGAAGTATATTGTGATGCTTCAAAACTAGGATTTGGATGTGTGCTTATGCAACGCAAGAAGGTAATTGCGTATGCTTCAAGACAGTTGAAAAAGCACGAAGAAAACTATACGACTCATGACTTAGAATTAGGAGCCATAATTTTTGCCCTTAAGATTTGGAGACATTATCTTTACGGAAGTAAATTTACTATCTACACAGACCACAAAAGTTTAAGATATATATTTGGGCAAAAAGAGTTAAACATGAGGCAAAGGAGATGGATGGAAATTTTAAGTGATTACGACTGTGATATTCAGTATCATGAAGGAAAGGCAAATGTAGTTGCAGATGCCTTAAGTCGTAAGTATCATGAAAACCAAAGAAGAGTTCGTGCTCTTCGATTAAATCTACAAATAGATTTAATGGAACAAATAAAGAATGTTCAGGAAACAGCAATCCAAGATGATACTGAAGGAATGAAGGGACGAATAAAGGAATTAGAGCAAGGAGCTGATGGAATTTGGAAATTCCACAAAAGCAGAATTTGGGTACCTAAGCAAGGAGAATTAAGAAATAAGATTTTAGAAGAAGCCCATAAGTCAAGGTATACAATTCATCCAGGAAACAATAAGATGTACCAAGATTTAAGGAAGAATTTCTGGTGGATAGGTATGAAAAAGGATATAGCACGATATGTTTCTAAGTGTCTTACTTGTTCACAAGTTAAAGCAGAACATCAGAAACCTTCAGGTCTACTACAACAATTAGAGATGCCTGTATGGAAATGGGAACTTATAACAATGGATTTTGTTACTAAGTTACCCAAGACCAGAAAAGGTAATGATGCGATTTGGGTAATTGTGGATCGATTAACCAAATCTGCTCACTTTCTACCAATGAAAGAAACCTTTAGCATGGAAAGACTGGCAAAGTTGTATGTAGATGAAGTTGTATCTCTACATGGAGTTCCACTCTCCATTGTATCAGATAGGGATAGTCGTTTCACTTCTCATTTCTGGAAAAGTTTCCAGCAAGCAATGGGAACTCGACTAAATCTAAGCACGGCATATCATCCACAAATAGACGGACAAAGTGAAAGGACGATCCAAACTCTAGAAGACATGCTCCGAGCATGTGTGATAGATTTTGGTGGGAATTGGGACGAGCACTTACCATTAATTGAATTCTCCTATAACAATAGTTATCATTCAAGTATCGAAACCGCCCCATTTGAAGCACTGTATGGAAGAAAGTGTAGAACTCCAGTTTGTTGGGCAGAAATAGGAGAAAATCAATTGTCAGGTCCTGAAATAGTGCAAGAGACGACTGATAAGATTACTCAAATCAAAGAAAGGCTGAAAACTGCTCGAGATCGCCAGAAGAGTTATGCAGATAATAGATGCAAGCCGTTAGAATTCCAAGTTGGAGATAGAGTACTGTTGAAAGTTTCCCCTTGGAAAGGAGTTGTTAGATTCGGTAAGAAAGGAAAGCTAAGTCCAAGGTATGTAGGACCATTTCCAGTGATTCAACGTATAGGACCAGTTGCTTATCGTTTACAACTACCAGAAGAGTTAGCCGGAGTACATAATGTATTTCATGTATCCAATCTCAAGAAATGTCTAGCAGACGAATCTCTGGTAGTACCTCTCCAAGATATAGAGGTAAACGAAAAGTTAAAATTTGTAGAAAAACCTCTTCAGATAGAAGACAGAAAAGTGAAGTTTCTCAAGCACAAACGACTAGTGCTAGTTAAAGTCAAGTGGGATTCGAAACGAGGACCCGAATACACTTGGGAACTGGAATCAGAAATGAAGCGAAAGTATCCTCAATTGTTCCAGTAAATCTCGAGGACGAGATTTTTATTAAGGTGGGGAGAATGTAACAACTCTCATCAAAAGTTATATTTATTAAATTAATTTGACCAATAGGAAACCCTAATTGAGACACCCAAGTGATTCTGCACAAACCCTAAAATTTTCAGAACAATCGGAATCAGGATCAGGGCCCCTAAAACTCAGGGGGGGGGGGGTAAAACCTAGTTAACGATTATCTACTTAAAACGTTGTCAAATTTAAAATTTACGAAACTACTGACTCAGCTAGGCTAGTCCCAGACGTGGCTACTCTATAACAATTAGGTGTCCCTTACGGACCGTAAGGGTTAATTGTTACGGTCCGTAAGGGGAGGCAAAATTCGGGTATAAATAGCTGACCTTGGGACTTGATTCTGGGCACTAAAACGACGAAGAAATTCGCTTCGTAGACTGAGATAAGCTCTGTTACACACAATTCACTAATCGACGCCGCAATCAGGGTAATAACTCGATCGCTATTACGATTCATTGTCCGATCGATCAATATATCCAATGGATGTTTAAGTGCCGCCCACATTAGGGTTATACTTTGTCGTTCGTCGTTAATTCGATGGATGTTTAAGTATCGTACTTTGTCGTTCGTCGTTAATTCGATGGATGTTTAAGTATCGCACTTTGTCGTTCGTTGTGAGAATTTGATCTCGTGAGTTATCGTAAATGCTGTATTGATTACTAACCCTGAAATTGTGTGCTTGTTATTAAATTTAGGATAAAAAGGCTAATCAGTAGGCTAGGCTCTGCTCAAATTAAATCTACAATGTGAGTCATTCTCTTTTTATCAAATTTATTTACAAAAGCATGTTTATTTTAAAGTTATAATTACAGTGATTAAGTTTATGTAATCACCAAGTTACAGCCGGTATGTGGGGTTTTGTATACATTACTTGATAACCGTCACTATTGGACAACGAGTTAGCCAATGAGTGATATGACCATAGTCACAGACACCATCGGGCAAAGAGGCTTCCGATGGATGTTCGAGTGACAAGTACTGTGGGTAGTTGGTTTGATATCTGGAACATTGTAATCTCTCTTAATACTGTAATTTGTAACAAAAGAGTCGTTTTCATAAAATAGAATGATTCACTCAGTATTTCCCGCTGACAAAACATTTTTCAAACATGTTTCAGGTGATCTGTTGTGATCCAGGAAAAGTGCCGTGAAGCACTATCAGCTTAAGGAAGTGGCTCAGTATAAAAAAATAAAGAAACATGTTTTGTAAAATAAAAGATTTCCCCGTGAAATCTCAATATTGTAAATTACCGGGTTTTATCCCGAGTTGTGAAATAAAATAATCGGGAAATATTTCAGTTTTTAAAAGATCCTGAAGAAACTTCCGCTGTTAAACTCAATTAAATAAATACCACGGGATTTCTGTTCTGCGGCTCCTGAAACGGGTCAAACCGGGTCGGGGGCCGTGACACGACTGTGCTTATGGACCTTGACCTCCCGGTCCATGATTTCTATTGGTTCTTCAACAAACTGCAACTTGTCGTCGATCTTCAGCTCTTGAAACGGTACCACCAGTGTTTCATCAGACAAACACTTCTTTAATTGCGACACATGGAACACATCATGGACGTTACCTAACTCAGCAGGTAACTCCAACTTGTAGGCCACTTTACCAATTCGCTCCAGAATTTTAAATGGTCCAACATAACGAGGGTTAAGCTTGTCGCGTTTTCCAAAATGCACCACACCCTTCCAGGGTGAGACCTTCAACATAACACGATCACCAACTGCGAATTCCAAAGGCTTCCTACGCTTGTCAGCGTAGCTTTTCTGACGGTCGCGTGCTGCTGCCATACGGTTTCTGATCTGCACAATCTTTTCCGAAGTTTCAAGGACAAGTTCTGGGCCTGTGACTTGGCTGTCACCCACCTCAGCCCAACAGAGAGGGGAACGCCATTTCTGGCCGTACAACGCTTCAAACGGAGCTGCCTGAATGCTAGTGTGGTAACTGTTGTTGTAGGAGAACTCGATCAACAGAAAATGTTTCTCCCAGCCCTTACCAAAATCAATCACACATGCTCGCAGCATGTCTTCAAGTGTCTGGATGGTTCGTTCACTTTGACCATCCGTCTGTGGGTGATAAGCAGTACTCATGTCGAGACGTGAGCCAAATGATTTATGCATCGACTGCCATAAATCAGATATGAAACGCGGATCACAATCAGAGATAATAGAGGTTGGCATCCCATGCCTAGAAACCACTTCTTTCAGATAAAAAACAGCGAGTTGTGAGAACTTATCCGTTTCTTTGATTGCCTGAAAATGTGCTGACTTCGATCAACGATCAACGATCACCCATATGGTATCGTTTCTGCTTTGAGTTCTTGGAAAACCAGTGCCGAAATCCATAGCAATCTGCTCCCATTTCCACATGGGTATTTCTAGTTGTTGCAGCAATCCAGACGGTTTCTGATATTTCACTTTAACTTTCGAGCAGGTCAAACATTTACTCACATAAGTCGCGATGTGAGCTTTCATCTTCGGCCACCAATACATGACTTTGATATCCTGATACATCTTATCCGAACCTGGGTGGACAGAGTATCGAGACTTGTGCGCTTCATCCATCACAAGATCTCTAAGGTTGCCAAACAACGGAATCCATATCAGCTCTATAAAATAGTAAATTCCATCTGATCTCTTCTCGAGTCGTTTCTCCATGCCCCGTAAATACTCAACGTCATAGTTTTCTTCCTTCAATGCTTCGGTCTGAGCCGAACGGATCTGGTCTGGTAGGTTAGAATGAATGGTGAGTTGCAAGGCGCGAACACGTTCGGGTTTTGTTTCCTTTTGACTCAGGGCATCAGCTACAACGTTAGCTTTACCTGGGTAATACTTGATAGCACAATCGTAGTCGTTCAATAGTTCTACCCAGCGACGCTGTCGCATATTCAATTCATTCTGATCGAAGATATGCTGAAGGCTTCTGTGATCGGTGTAGATGGTGCATTTGGTACCGTACAGATAGTGCCTCCAGATCTTCAACGGGAAAACCATGGCCCCCAACTCCGAGTCGTGAGTCGTGTAATTCTTCTCATTAACCTTTAGTTGTCGAGAAGCATAAGCGATCACATTGTTGCGTTGCATCAGCACGCAACCAAGTCCCTGAATAGAAGCATCACAGTAAACCACAAAATTCTCGGTACCTTCGAGTAGAGACAAGATCGGTGCACTGCAAAGTTTCTGTTTCAATAGTTAGAAAGCATCCTCCTGCTTGTTTCCCCAAGAATATACAACACCTTTGGTGCCGCCCAATTCCTGATAGCATCAATCTTAGCAGGATCCACGTGTATCCCCGATTCATTCACAATGTGGCCAAGGAAGTGTACCTCTCGAATCCAGAAGTCACACTTAGAAAGTTTCGCGTAGAGCTGCTCCTTCCTCAGGAGCTCCAAGATTAGACGTAAGTGTCACTCGTGGTCCTCCTCGCTCTTGGAGTAGATCAATATGTCGTCAATAAACACGATAACAAAGTCGTCAAGATATGGCTTGCACACGCGATTCATAAGGTCCATGAAGACTTCTGGTGCGTTTGTCAACCCGAACGGCATAACTAAAAACTCATAATGTCTATATCGCGTTCTAAAAGACGTTTTAGGAACATCCTCCTCTAGGACTCTCACCTGATGATAGCCCGACCTTAAATCGATCTTCGAGTAAAAACTTGACCCTTGCAATTGATCAAACAAGGCATCGATACGCGGTAACGGATAGCGGTTCTTGACTGTCACCTTGTTAAGTTCCCGATAATCTATACACATACGGAAGGACCCGTCCTTCTTCTTTACAAACAAAACTGGGGCTCCCCAAGGCGAAGAACTGGGTCGGATAAAAACTCTATCCAATAGTTCTTGAAGTTGATTCGATAGCTCTTGCAATTCTCCTGGTGCAAGACGATAAGGAGCACGAGCAATCGGAGCTGCTCCTGGCATAAGGTCAATCTGAAATTCCACCTGCCGATGTGGAGGTAATCCAGGTAACTCTTCAGGAAACACGTCAGGAAACTCTCAAACAACTGGAAGGTCCTCGATCTTCCTTTCTTCAGGTTGTGAATCGGTGACAAGAGCGAGAATAGCAGGGTAGCCCTTTCGTAGACACTTCTGGGCTTTCATGACTGAGATGATGCCGACTATGGCACCACTACGATGACCTTGAACCGATAAAGATTCCCCACTGGGGAGAGGAATACGCACGATTTTCTCTTTACAGAGAATTTCCGCTTGATGCTTAGATGACCAATCCATGCCAACGACCACATGAAAACTTCCAAGTGTAACGGGGAGTAGGTCAATGTTGAACACTTGACCCATGAGATCAAGTTTACAGCCAACCAGAACATGAGAAGCTTCTATCGATTTACCATCAGCTAATTCTACTACATGCTTATTTACAAGAGGTGTGGGAGTCAACCCTAACTGACGACTGAACCCCAAAGACATATAACTCCGATCGGCACCAGAGTCAAATAAAACAGAAGCAAATATGTTGTTTATGGAGAACGTACCAGTCACCACGTTGCCATCATTCCTGGCTTCCCCAGCTCCAATAGTGAACACCCTCCCATGCGCACCATTTCCACCATTGCAACCATTGTTGTTGTTTCTGTTGTTATTGTTCCCATTGTTGTTGCCACCAGCATTCTGATTTACTTAAGGGCAGTCTCGCCTGATGTGACCCTCGGCTCCACACTGAAAGCATCCCTTACGGTCTCCACGGTTTTGCTGGGGTTGTTGCCTTTCCTGCTGCTGTGGCTGGTGCTGCTGCGGGGTGTGCTGCTACTGCTGATTCGGAAGTGAAACCCTACATTCCCTGGCCATATGCCCCACTTTGTTGTACCTGTGACATACTCGGGTACACGGCCCCCGATGGTGATAGTTGCACTTATTGCACTTTGGTAGCTTTCCCGCGTAATAACCCTGACCCGAACTGTTGCTCTGGCTTTGATTAACGGAGGACTGACTGAAGCTGCGGGTACTACTGTTGTCAGGCCTTTTCTGAGAGTGACTGGCACTGGTTGCTTTGTCAGCATCATTCCATTTTCGCTTGCTATTAGTAGCGGGCGTAGTAATTGTGGTTGTAGCAGCAGTAGTGGCAGAAACACGCGGTGGTAGCGAGCCACGCTCCACCTCCTGATATGTGATCTTGTGAGCCAAACGGATAATCTGAGGTAAGTTGTTGAGGTTCGTTGCAGTAACGAAGCCCTTAACCTGCGGGGCTAATCCCTTGAGATACAGCTCGATTCTTCGGTGTGGAGGTCGTGACAAGTTAGGGCACAAGATTGCTAGTTCATGAGATCATTTCGTGAATGCCTCGATCTCCGACCCCACCATCTTCAGATCATAATACTCATTCTCCAGTTTCTGAATCTCATCACGAGGACAATACTCCTCCCTCACCAGTTCCTTAAAATCGTCCCAAGTAGTGGCATTTGCCATCTCAATGCCTAACATCTGAACCTGGGCATTCCACCATGTCAGGGCACCATCCTCGAGTGTGCCTGTAGCATACTTCACTCTGTCCCCAGCAGGACAGTTACACATTGCAAACACCGATTCTGCCTTCTCAAACCAACACAGGAGTCCTATAGCCCCTTCAGTCCCACTGAAGGTCTGTGGCTTACAATCCATGAACGTCTTGAACGTACAAGCAGGTGGATTGTTTTGATTCGGATTAGCGTGCTGACCTAAGAACGAAAGAAAATGCAACACACGGGTAAGAGTTGTGTACACGACCCAAGAATAAAGGATAATTGGCACATATCGTACCAGCTTGATAGGCTGCCAAAGCCTCAACCACACGAGTGTTAATCAAGTTTGTCAGCTCAGCTTGGGTCATTGCAATGTGACCACGTCCGTGACCCCGTCCGCTCATGATTCTATATAAGAGTTGGGAAAAGGTTAAGAGTTGAGACAAGGCAGGAGTCAAACTCACAACAACTTCTACAGATTACAAAGTACATCGGACAACAAAGCGGAACCCCTTTCACACTTGTTAGATCTCACTGAGACTCGCATGCACCCCACAATATTATTATGTGTGCACCCATAATAATAATACGATTTGCATGTTTATCTCAGCTCCTCCCAACTCATGCTAAAAGGTTCCTCAAGTTCTCGCAAGAAAACAAAACACCACAAACATAAACCACGAAAAGCTAACCTGATATTGCACTGTGACTCTATCAATCACATAACTAAGGTAAATGCACATGAATTCAGTCTGAAATGCTAAGTGTGTGTAATCACATGCAACATTGTACATAAGTGTATACTAGATATACTATGCAATAAGTAAACGAGAGACGAACCTTGCAATCTGGAGCTGAGTGTCATGGTCACTTTCTGAACTGTTCGGTTATAGTCTGGTTTTACAAAAACGTTTTAAAACCTAGTTCACTATAACCAGTGGCTCTGATACCAAACTGTCACACCCCCAAAATACCAGATGCGGTAACACCCGCTAGGCGTGTGACGTACCAGGATCTAGCCACCAATCACATTGAACCAACCATAAGATGTTTAACAAGGTTCTTATTTAATAAACAAAACGTTCACAAAACATATTCCAAGTTAAGTAGTGTCAGCGGAAGCAAATAGTAAAACATTGTTCAAATATTTCGAAAGTCAATGTATGTGAAACAGTAAACAAGTCTCGTAAATCCAAGCGACACAATCCATGACCACTCCAGCCATCCAGACAGCAAGTCCCCATCCAAAGTACCTAACGACCTGCGAGCATGCAACAAGTGTATCAGACAACGCTGGTGAGTTAACAGTTTTACGAAAACGTTAGTTACCAAGTGTTTAATCCAGTTTGTTATCAAATCCGAAAGTAATGTTGATAATATCTCGTTACTGAACAAGACGGCTCCTGATGTTTGTTTTGCCCATTCCCCAAGGCTCCTATCAAAGCACTAGGCATGACTGGGTCATTAGTTCACACCCGTCCTCTCCGGTACGGGGTGAGGGTGCCAAACCTAAGTAGCGCTACCAACTAATACCCCGTTACCTCTCCGGTAACAAAAGATGGGACTTAAGAGTGATAGGGTGAGAGTATTATCCAACATTCCAGTTTTACCCAAAAGACTTATCCCTCCCCGGGATACCCACTGACTGTCCCAACCACCGGGACGCATGCTCAAGAGTAGTGAACTCACCTTTGATTTGCTCGGTATGTTTTAATTACCCGTCCAGTTGGTCAACCCAAACCCTATCGTGGTTATCAAACAGTATCAGTTTTATACTCATTCAAATCACATACTTGCATACAGTAAGTCACGTGTGGTTGCACAGTTTGCATCTAGCATTACGATCTTGGTTATCATAAAGCACATACTGAAATATCATAACAGTCCACATTCCATGCACATGTCACTTAATGTTGATCAGTAAAGTTATCATGTAACCACTGTAATTCATAAACGAGATGCCAAAGAGTATATACTTTCAAAACTGTCTACTGTTCCACCCAACTACCCCTTCGATGAAACACCCTAGCGACGAAAGGCTATCTTTCGTCGAAGTCTCATCTGACGAAAGTCCCCATCTTTCATCGACGTCTCATTTGACGAAAGTCCCCATCCTTCGTCGAATTCATATGTGTCTAATTACCATTCTGTTTCGACAGAAGCAGTTACCGTGTCTAGGTTTCATAATCATCAGTTAGACATTCAATAGCATTAACAATGGATCAAACAAGGTTACATCGTCGTGTTCTTATCAAGCTTAACTACAAATAACAATTCTCAATATTAACATTAGTATGGATTTACATATAAGAACAAACATTGATCAAGATCTACTATCAATTCATAATCACAGGTTTCCTTGCTAACCCTAAGTCATCAGCAACATCAGCCATTTAATCATAAATTCATGTTGTGATCAATCACATATTCTAAGCACACCATCCTATGATCGAAACCCTAGATTCCATGTTACACATAAAATCCTGTTCGCACAAAACCCTAGTTACGATGCTATCACTGAATCCTTATTTTTACACAAGATAACAAACATCACAGTATCATCATCTCATCAAATACAACGCTTAGGCACTAACCAAAATGCGAGAGAGTTTAGATCAATCAAGATGGAATGAATGCCTTGAAGTTTCCTACTACCGTCACACCAAGAATGAGGAAAGAATTCTAGGGTTATTGTGTTTACGAGAGTTATAATATACATCACCTCGTACTGGGCCTCGCACAATTTGGGCCGAAGGCCTCTCTTTGATGAAAGTTCCAGGTGGCGAAACACTTGTGTTTCGTCGTGATAGGGTTGGCGAAAGACTCAGTCTTTCGTCGAGATTAGTGGGTGCCGAAAGTTATTATCAAATTTTGATTAAACTATACATGATTATATTTAGTACCCCACAAATAACAATCATTAAATAACAATCATCAATACATACCAAACATTCATTATTCAGATCAAACTGTAAAAACAGGATTAATCAGTGACGTGTATGGGAAATACCTTGAAATCTCGGGTTGTCACAATTAGGCTAGTTTCACAACACGACTTGCTTTTGGAGTTGGACTCGCATTATCACAAGAATGTTGAATCAAACTATCCTACAAGTAAGTTTTATTTTAATTCGTTGAATTTAATTTGTTATTTACTAATCTCGTATTTACTAATGGTAATGATATATTATTATTTTGGATGACTGGTTGAATTATTTCATTGATATCATCCAAAAGAAAGAAAATAAAAATACATCGTAGATATCACCATTAAAGGGTTTGAAAAAAAAATTCAAACATAATAAACTTTTGGATCGAACTTAAAGCCTGAAATCAATGAGATTTTATTTGACTTTTGTCAAGTAATGTATTATGAGTTTCTGACAAAAAACATCAAAACAATTATAAACAAGAAACGCAATGCATTCGGATAAACAAGAAACATAATGCGTTCGGAAAAAATTGGTTGTAACACTTCTCATTCTTTTATTGGTTATCTTTTTTCATAGATCTTTTATATATTAAACATTAACACTGGCTATTGTATTAGCTTATGGTAAAGATCCGGATTTTAGAATGTATTATCTCTGTTTATAACAAATACATTAATTTATTAGAAGTAGAATTTAAAGACTATTATTAATTAAGTCACTCTAGTTGTTGAATAGATTAAATTAGTATAATTAATCAAATCTTTATTCTTATAAACTCTTATTATGTTATATAGTTTTTGATTATAACAGATTATATGAGAATAAAGTTGTTACGTACATGACTAATAATTTACTAAATGATATTACAAAATTAAGATTTGATTTGTTAGTATTTTAGTAGATATTATCTTTTGTTTGAAAATTTGTGACCTACATTTATCCTCTCCTAGAAATTCTTTTCACTCTGTATTAATTGATGTCCATTTATTTGATGATAAATGCTTTTAATATGCATGCATTATATGAGAATTGAATATATGAAATATTTGTTTGGCAAAACATATGTTTCTAAATTAATTTAGAACCTTAGGATACCTTTATAACAGCTGGAACAATAAAATATATTATTATCAACTAAAATATCATGAGAAGTTGAACGAGAGATATTTGTTTATAATTTAAATTAATTGACAAATTTTAATATGTATGATATACTTTTGATTGGTTATCCCATGATAGAAGATTAATACATGAATTATATATTTGCTTGTTAGTGATGAAAGAACATATTTTGTAAAGTTTTAATAAACTTGATTTATATGATGACATGTTATTATATTGTGTTTTGTATAATTTAAGTTTATTTCATAAATTGTATTTTATATGCTATCATTTATTTATATGTATTGTGGTCAATATCTATACTATTATAAAAAGGAGAAGTGATGTACACACATGAAATTTTACATGGCCATTTTATGTAATATGTACAACTAATGAATGCTTGTTTTGTGAAGGTAAAATTGTCAAGACCATAAATTTTTAAGAAACAGGAGGGTATAAGAGTAAATTGACCTATCCACCATACTCACACACACAAAATCATTTCCATACTTGCCCTAAAAAAAAACCCAACAGCCATCCTCATAATGAAACCCCCTCTAATTATCTCACCAGATTGAATAACAAATGAAAAGGTGAAAGAAATTATTCATGAAATCAATTAGGTTTCAATGATTAATCATGAAACGGAAAATTAAATGATGGGTGCAAGTTGAAGAGGGTAATTGAATTTGCCCTGTGTTTCTAGAGCACAATTATTTAAGATGTAATCCATACTTGAATTGTGTGGTTATTTGCTACTTCAGTGCCCTATTATCATGTTCAGATTACCCACGTTTGTTCGTTCTTTCAACATAGTCTATACCAACGACGGTGGTAGAGGGTTCCGTCCGGTGGCATCACTTCTCTTCTATTTCAGGTCAGTAGGGTTCCACCATTTGGTTAGAATCACATGATTTTGATTGCTGCGGGTATACTTGAAACGAGAAGGGATTGTGGGTGCTCTGTTTTCAGGTCAATAGGGTTCCACCATTTGGTTTCGATTAAGGTTGCTTTGTTGATCGTTGTTTCAGAATTAATATTGCTTATATTTATGATAATCGATCTGAAACTGTATTATAATTAGGGTTAGGGCTTTTAACTTCTACTCTTTTAGTATGAATTCCTTTTTCTGGCTAATTTCAAATCTAGCCGGATTCAATTTGGTTATACGTATGTGTGTCTGCAAATATACTTTTGAAGCAAGTTGTTCTTTAACTGATTTATTTTTATGCAAAATTGGTTTCCAGTTGGTTCTTTTTTGATGGATTGGGGTTATTTATAAAAAGGTGGGTGTAATTTAGGAAGCAGCGTAAGGACCAGTGCAGGGGAATTGGTGCTAAGACTCAAAAAGATTGTCAGGAATTGGCCCTAGGTGAAAGGTTTATTATTTGCGCCTTGCGTGGGCTTTGAGTCTTTAATCTTTAACTACCCAGGGTTATACCAAGTTGTTATAAAATAACACGTTTTGTTGTCTTTCAGGCGTTGGGTAGTGGATTCGCGCAATTTGCCTAGACTGGTTATGCATAGACATAATCTAGAGTCAACAACTTCACGCTCTGTTCTTGCACCTCATCTTGTTCAGTGGCATCAGTTGGTGTTATTATACATTTCATTTCTTTAATGTTGTAGGTGATGCGGTTCCAATGGAAAGATATGCTTTATATGCGGTTCCACAGAAACGATGGAATTGATTGGTTTTTAGCGATGCCAGTAGTGACGGTGGTGATCTCTGCATCTCAACACAGGTAACCGTAATTTCATTCATTGCGACTCACAAGGGAATCAGTTTGCACTTTCATCGTTTTTATCATAAAAAAATGCAGAGCTGAAACTAGGACATATGTTAAAGTATCCAGTTTGAATCTCTTGTTCCTGCTCTGGTATGTATCTTCTCTATCAATTTAAGGTTTTTGAGATTAAATGTTTTAATGTATGAGTTAGCAATATGTTTATGCTATTATATGTGCATCGTATAGTGACTCACATTTGATGGAAAGTAGTCTATTTCACCTGTTAGCTCTAAAGATAGTTGCATTAGGCTCAAGTAATATAATTTGTTATTTAGGTTGATCTTAGGATGTTTAACTTATAGATATTATGTACAAGGTTGTATCTTTGAATACCCAACCATTAGATTCAGTGATAACAACTTAAATTACATGATTTTACAATATTTTTCTATTGGTACATCCATGAGTATATTCTATGAAGCTACTAACCTTAGAACGGGACCCACAGCCCACAAAGATAGTGGTTAAACCCATTTTTGATACTTTTTTTTTTCTAAAACAACCCGTTTCAACCCAAATCGGTTTTGTTTTGGACCAAACTGATACTTCTTTAAACGACCTTTTCTGACCCAATCCTGTAAGGACCCGTTAACCGATCCGTCCTTTTTGCTAGGCTTTAACATCATCACCCATGCGGTTGAACGGTTTCTGATACTTTTTTTTTTTTCTAAAACAAACCCGTTTCAACCAAAATCGTTTTGCCCCGAGCCTAAGTGCCTAACTAATTCTTCTTCGGAATGACCTTTTGTGACCCACTGACCCAAACCTGTTATGACAATATGACCCATTACCCGACCCGTCTTTTTTGCCAGGCTTAAACATCATAAACATCACCCATGTGGATTTGTTTATTGTATGGTGCACTTCTACTTTTTAAAGAAGTCTTGTAGCATGTAAAATCAATAGAATATTTTGATATTTAAGTGCATCTTCAAAAAAATTTGTTATGTTGATTTATATTATCGTTCACCTTTGTTTTCTTACAAGTGTCATCAAACAGGGTTTGAGGTTTTATTGCTTTATCGGTTCATCCGTCTTAAAAACTTCATATTAAAAAATTAAAGTTAGTTTAATAATTAACAAACATATATTTAGTAGAGAAATACACAAAAACAAAACTGTGCACAAAAACATTTTAAGCTTGAACTAGATGCCTGTTTTCACTTTCGACCCACTTGAACTGTTTTCACTTCACATTAAAAAAATACTTTTTTTAAGTTACTAACTTGAAATGTTAGGAAGAAAATTTAACCCACGTTAACCTGTTTATCTACAATTGATTCAGAATTGTCACCTCTTCTTTTTTCACAGCATACGCAACCCCGTTTGAACAGAAAAAAAAATCACCCTGTCTACATTACAAAATCGACAATTTCTACAAAGATAACAAACAGAAATCAGAATTGTCCGAGGGGTATATCTATATATGTACATAGTGATGCAGGCTCGATTACGTATGTACGTATATGGCTATCTTTTTTACTCGGTGGAAAGAGTGCAGGTATTAAACTTGTTCCTTGGGCTTTGACTTTAAGATCAGGTCAACCTTTTTTGCATTTATCCCAAGTATCATATGTGTGTCGGGTACAGCCTGAGATTTGAAGTAACGTCTTTTTTGTAATTTATATTTAATACGTCTACCATTAAACTAATACGCTTGGCAGTGTCTGAACGCATCAGTTCTCCTTTATATTACATCTGGAACAATAATAACAAGTCATAATTTAGCACATGATGTTGCAAACGATAGCATGTGCGCATGCACGTGTGTAAATTCATCACCTCTGTAGGGATATCTGGTGTGAACCAGCGCAATAATACTCCAAGATGTACAACAGCTGGAATCAGTTTAAAAAGAAAAGGCGTTGTCACCTGTAAAAAAACAAAACATTAAGGCTATCGCTGATTTTAAAACTTACATTTTAGAAGAAGTTTGACCCGTTTGGCCTCTTAAGACCTGTTTCCTTCCAACTGTTTTCTTAAATGCTAACCATGGCCCTAAGGGCAATGGTTATTGGTTAACAACTAATTTTTACAACAACAAAAAAAAGAATCTTTTTTAAATTATAATAATAATTATTCAACCATGGTCAGCAACTCATATAAACTTTATCATTAACCATCAAAAGTCATTTTCTTACCCAGCCACCTATAATTGGTTATGATAACTTAGTTGTTAATCACAACCCTTAGAGCTATTGTTAGCAATTCCCTTTATTTAGCTTACCAATTCTATGTATACTTGAAATGCTATTTTGTCAACAACTTTGGCCCCTCAACTTTAGTAATAACATATTTAGCCCCTCAACCTTAAAAATGATCTATAACTAATAATGAGGCGTTGGGGGCAGACGATGAAGCCGAAACATCAGTGGCTTCAGTTGAAGATCAGTTAAGAAAAGAAATCACCGTGTATGAGGTATATTTCAATGATATCAATTATTAAAGGGTATCAAAGACTTTTCACTAATAGTCGCATTTTGCAAGTAGGGTTGTTATAGACCTGAGTCGAGTCAAGGCAGACTGAGCTCAGGCTCGAAGTTAAACGAGCCAACTCAGTTCGGCTCGTTTATTTTATCGAGCTGAAAAGTCGAGCTCGAGCTTGAACGAGATAACTCGGTTCGGCTCATTTATTTTATTGAGCCGAAAAGTCGAGCTCGAACGAGACAACTTGGTTACTCTTCATGCCATTAAACGTCACATCCAATGCTTCTTTTTTCAAGATTCATTTTGCTTATTGTAGCGGATTCATGTGTCAATTGGATTGTTTGACAAATGTGCAATTCCAATAGTTGCACACGCGAGAGCTATATAGGCTTGCAAATGCTGTTTCTACAGCTTGTGCACTAATGTGCTCCTGGAGGTGGGTGACCATATATCTCAAGGACTGGTGAATCGATGAAGGCTCCTAGAGGTGGGTGAGCATATATGTCAAGGGCTGGTTTTGAGAGCAACCTAAAAGGGTATTTTGATGGGCTTCATGGCAGTTCCAAGGGAAAATGGATGTGTAAAAGTTCAAGTTCTTTTAACTTCTTTTGATGCCATTGTTGAGGTACACAGTTGAAAATATATGAAACTTACATGAATTAATGTATTGAATATCGGTTGTGGCACATACAAGACATAACTGCATCTGATATTAGCCGGGACACCCGCTGCAATGCACGGACCTTCCCACTAGTATATAAGAAAAACCAAAGTTGGTTGTTATATTATCACTCTCATAAAAGGATATAAATATGTTTAGATACTAAACCTGAAGTGTCATACTCCTCAAATCTCATTATCAAGTTATAAAATGTAAGATTTGTGAGCGCGTTGTAGGACCTTAACTACTACCGTACGATTGCGAACGACACGTGCGACGTGCGGAATCCGTGCACGTGTGTGGACCGAACACAAGAACGTAATATAATAGTGATTCTATTGAATATTCGACAATATACAAGCACCTTAAATCACCTTTTGACTTTCTCTCTCTAGGCTCCAAGCTCTCCAAAGTTGCAAAAGTAGCAAAAGTTCTAAAAACTAAACATAAGGATCATATTTATAGGCCATGGCAATAAGGAAGGTTTCCCTATTTACAATAATGCCATTCCCTATATTTAAACATCTAAAACCTTATTTTATTCAGTTTTCTGCTACGAACTGAATTGACGGAGGCGATAGACATTCCTGCACTCACAAGATTTTAGACCAATAAAATTATATGACTCATATATGTAATTACTTCTCAATGGATGTTATGTGAAGATAAGATTATTTATGTGAAAAAACTCCATAAAATTTTCCATATATCACATGTGAGGTATGCTTATGAAATAGCAATATCATTATTAGAGTTATGAAAAGTTTGAAATGATTTTATACTCGTGTGACTGAGTAAATAATGAAAACCTATAAGGCTTGTTCTGGTTCTATTCCATTCCCTGAATTGAATGTAACTATATAACGATCATTGAAAATATCATGATCATGGACATAATTGAGAAATTTGTAGTGACGGTCATAATAATAATGAGATTGGTTATCAAAAGTGCTATGATAGCCAAGTTGATAATGAGATTGACCATATTAGAATGTACAGGATAGCCAAGTTAATAATGAGATCGACTATCAAAATTGTAATAATGGTCATAATAAGATTAACAACTTGAAGTGGTAAATTATGGGAGTAATTATATAAAGATAATATTCGAAGAGGATGAAAATTGACGTGACAGTTTGAAATGATGTTTAATTGTTCTATCGTATCTTACGTTTTGTATTACCTATGTGCAAGTGATACATATATGATCATAAGCCACAAGTTTATGGATCATAATTATTTACTTTATTGGCATGACCAATGATGATGTGAAACATAATGAAGAACTTGAAGATTCTTCTAGCAATAACATGTATTGTTTGCTCTTAAGGAAAATTATGTATTTTCCAATTAAGGGTATGTATCCCTAAATATTCTGGAAGTGATTAAAGGATATGCATATCACAACATGATACTATTTAGTGTTTTAAATAGATGCATCGTCTAAATGGTTATCAAATCCACAACCTGAAGTTGATGTGACTGTGGCTTAGCTAATGTGATAGTAAGCATATTATTCCAGATTGGTATATTTATTTTGGTAATAATGCTGAATTCAATTCCCAAGTTATTAATTATTATTGGAATAAACGTTGAACTTCACAAAATTTATGTTTGTACAAGAATTGCTTTGTTGAGACGATCACTAAACGCTCACAATTGATTGCAAAGTCAATGATCATAAGAGCAACAATTCATATTTGTATTTGGGTACATGTGATTTTACATATCCAACATTAATTCACATCAAGCCAATATGCCATCATACTTCTCCTGTTATAGTTGGTTTTTGGTCAGGAACCAAATACGTCCGTTCTAAGATTTTGGTTGTGAGGTATATATAATATTGATCCACCACTAGCACAATGTTGGGACCTCTAAAAGGGTTGAGAATATAGTTTGGGTAAAAAATAATTGTCTATGATTAAACACTCAAAGCCATTGTTGAAAGATTTGCTTACGGCTCATTAGTTTTTCACTTTAGTGAATGAATGTTCCCAACATTAGGAGGAGATAACAAGTCATAATTTAGCACATGATGTTGCAAACGATAGCATGTGCGCATGCACGTGTGTAAATTCATCACCTCTGTAGGGATATCTGGTGTGAACCAGCGCAATAATACTCCAAGATGTACAACAGCTGGAATCAGTTTAAAAAGAAAAGGCGTTGTCACCTGTAAAAAAACAAAACATTAAGGCTATCGCTGATTTTAAAACTTACATTTTAGAAGAAGTTTGACCCGTTTGGCCTCTTAAGACCTGTTTCCTTCCAACTGTTTTCTTAAATGCTAACCATGGCCCTAAGGGCAATGGTTATTGGTTAACAACTAATTTTTACAACAACAAAAAAAAGAATCTTTTTTAAATTATAATAATAATTATTCAACCATGGTCAGCAACTCATATAAACTTTATCATTAACCATCAAAAGTCATTTTCTTACCCAGCCACCTATAATTGGTTATGATAACTTAGTTGTTAATCACAACCCTTAGAGCTATTGTTAGCAATTCCCTTTATTTAGCTTACCAATTCTATGTATACTTGAAATGCTATTTTGTCAACAACTTTGGCCCCTCAACTTTAGTAATAACATATTTAGCCCCTCAACCTTAAAAATGATCTATAACTAATAATGAGGCGTTGGGGGCAGACGATGAAGCCGAAACATCAGTGGCTTCAGTTGAAGATCAGTTAAGAAAAGAAATCACCGTGTATGAGGTATATTTCAATGATATCAATTATTAAAGGGTATCAAAGACTTTTCACTAATAGTCGCATTTTGCAAGTAGGGTTGTTATAGACCTGAGTCGAGTCAAGGCAGACTGAGCTCAGGCTCGAAGTTAAACGAGCCAACTCAGTTCGGCTCGTTTATTTTATCGAGCTGAAAAGTCGAGCTCGAGCTTGAACGAGATAACTCGGTTCGGCTCATTTATTTTATTGAGCCGAAAAGTCGAGCTCGAACGAGACAACTTGGTTACTCTTCATGCCATTAAACGTCACATCCAATGCTTCTTTTTTCAAGATTCATTTTGCTTATTGTAGCGGATTCATGTGTCAATTGGATTGTTTGACAAATGTGCAATTCCAATAGTTGCACACGCGAGAGCTATATAGGCTTGCAAATGCTGTTTCTACAGCTTGTGCACTAATGTGCTCCTGGAGGTGGGTGACCATATATCTCAAGGACTGGTGAATCGATGAAGGCTCCTAGAGGTGGGTGAGCATATATGTCAAGGGCTGGTTTTGAGAGCAACCTAAAAGGGTATTTTGATGGGCTTCATGGCAGTTCCAAGGGAAAATGGATGTGTAAAAGTTCAAGTTCTTTTAACTTCTTTTGATGCCATTGTTGAGGTACACAGTTGAAAATATATGAAACTTACATGAATTAATGTATTGAATATCGGTTGTGGCACATACAAGACATAACTGCATCTGATATTAGCCGGGACACCCGCTGCAATGCACGGACCTTCCCACTAGTATATAAGAAAAACCAAAGTTGGTTGTTATATTATCACTCTCATAAAAGGATATAAATATGTTTAGATACTAAACCTGAAGTGTCATACTCCTCAAATCTCATTATCAAGTTATAAAATGTAAGATTTGTGAGCGCGTTGTAGGACCTTAACTACTACCGTACGATTGCGAACGACACGTGCGACGTGCGGAATCCGTGCACGTGTGTGGACCGAACACAAGAACGTAATATAATAGTGATTCTATTGAATATTCGACAATATACAAGCACCTTAAATCACCTTTTGACTTTCTCTCTCTAGGCTCCAAGCTCTCCAAAGTTGCAAAAGTAGCAAAAGTTCTAAAAACTAAACATAAGGATCATATTTATAGGCCATGGCAATAAGGAAGGTTTCCCTATTTACAATAATGCCATTCCCTATATTTAAACATCTAAAACCTTATTTTATTCAGTTTTCTGCTACGAACTGAATTGACGGAGGCGATAGACATTCCTGCACTCACAAGATTTTAGACCAATAAAATTATATGACTCATATATGTAATTACTTCTCAATGGATGTTATGTGAAGATAAGATTATTTATGTGAAAAAACTCCATAAAATTTTCCATATATCACATGTGAGGTATGCTTATGAAATAGCAATATCATTATTAGAGTTATGAAAAGTTTGAAATGATTTTATACTCGTGTGACTGAGTAAATAATGAAAACCTATAAGGCTTGTTCTGGTTCTATTCCATTCCCTGAATTGAATGTAACTATATAACGATCATTGAAAATATCATGATCATGGACATAATTGAGAAATTTGTAGTGACGGTCATAATAATAATGAGATTGGTTATCAAAAGTGCTATGATAGCCAAGTTGATAATGAGATTGACCATATTAGAATGTACAGGATAGCCAAGTTAATAATGAGATCGACTATCAAAATTGTAATAATGGTCATAATAAGATTAACAACTTGAAGTGGTAAATTATGGGAGTAATTATATAAAGATAATATTCGAAGAGGATGAAAATTGACGTGACAGTTTGAAATGATGTTTAATTGTTCTATCGTATCTTACGTTTTGTATTACCTATGTGCAAGTGATACATATATGATCATAAGCCACAAGTTTATGGATCATAATTATTTACTTTATTGGCATGACCAATGATGATGTGAAACATAATGAAGAACTTGAAGATTCTTCTAGCAATAACATGTATTGTTTGCTCTTAAGGAAAATTATGTATTTTCCAATTAAGGGTATGTATCCCTAAATATTCTGGAAGTGATTAAAGGATATGCATATCACAACATGATACTATTTAGTGTTTTAAATAGATGCATCGTCTAAATGGTTATCAAATCCACAACCTGAAGTTGATGTGACTGTGGCTTAGCTAATGTGATAGTAAGCATATTATTCCAGATTGGTATATTTATTTTGGTAATAATGCTGAATTCAATTCCCAAGTTATTAATTATTATTGGAATAAACGTTGAACTTCACAAAATTTATGTTTGTACAAGAATTGCTTTGTTGAGACGATCACTAAACGCTCACAATTGATTGCAAAGTCAATGATCATAAGAGCAACAATTCATATTTGTATTTGGGTACATGTGATTTTACATATCCAACATTAATTCACATCAAGCCAATATGCCATCATACTTCTCCTGTTATAGTTGGTTTTTGGTCAGGAACCAAATACGTCCGTTCTAAGATTTTGGTTGTGAGGTATATATAATATTGATCCACCACTAGCACAATGTTGGGACCTCTAAAAGGGTTGAGAATATAGTTTGGGTAAAAAATAATTGTCTATGATTAAACACTCAAAGCCATTGTTGAAAGATTTGCTTACGGCTCATTAGTTTTTCACTTTAGTGAATGAATGTTCCCAACATTAGGAGGAGATAACAAGTAGTTGGAAAGAGAAAAATGGAATGAATTATCTTGTCATCTTGATCCTCATACTATAAAGGGTGAACCAGAAGTTTAAAGGATAATTCATTTACCAATATTAAAGAACAAATTACTAGACAAGTTCACTGACCTAAATAGAGTGACTAAGTAAGTCACATAATCAACTATTTATGCTCTAGTCATATTTGTGTCCCAAAAGGACAACCACATTTTGTAATGGGTCTATTTCACGCTTAAAGCGTGGTAGACTAGTTGATTCCAATAATAAAATTCATCGAAAATTGGAGCAAGTAATTAAGATGGTCAAGTCAAGGTTATAGTAATAAGGTCTCCTGAAGAGACCGTAGACATGATGGTTCAAGAAGAACCTCAGGTACCTGAAAATAAAGAGATCTCGATAAGTTGTATCATGTCCAAAGATATGTATGGAATCGAAATAAAAATCGACGTCATTATAATTTTGTATATAATGTAGCGCTTGAAATGATTAGATGATGAAGATCAAGATTTGAGATCTTCCTATGAACATAAACATAGAAATGATTGGCCAAAATGGAAAGACGCAAATAAGGCAAATTTGAATTCTCTAATGACATAGAAAGTATCTAGACCAATAGTTGATGTGTGCAAAATGCAACATATAAATTACATCAATTGTGGCATAAAACTAAACCTTTTTTAGTACCAATGTTGGAAAAAGTGTGTTTTTGTCTTCCTTTTGTATTTTCAGGATTAAATGAGATCAAATTAACAAAAGAAGCAAAAAGGCAGCTAAATCTAACATAAATACAAGAAAAGGAATAAACGTGGCATGCCCGACCTCCCCAAGCAAAACAAGAGAACAGAAGGCTGAACACGCCCCGTGCTCAGTGAGCACGGGGGCATGCCCAAGTGTTAGCATAAAAGAAAAAGTTGTAGAAGCTTCCATCGCCCACCACGTGGCCGTGCTCAGCGGACACGGGGTCGTGGTCAACTATAAGATTCGCAGAATCTAGGCAAATCTTGATAGTTCAGATATGCTTCTGCACACGGGGTCGTGCCCAGCGGACACGGGGCCGTGGTCAACTAATAAAGACAAGAGCAATTAATGAAGAAAGAGAAGGATGTGGACACGGGGCCGTGTCCACTGGACACAGGGCCGTGCCCGAGCTTCTATTCAGCCTATAAATAGGAGTGCTTGGCTAAAGCTCAAACCATCCCTTGGCACACCACCTCTCTCACACTTCACCCACCACCCACCACCACCATAACACCATCATCCACCACCATCATCCATTGTCTATCATAGAGTGTGTGAGTCGTCTCGGGATCCAAGATTGATCGTAAGAGTTCTTGACAATCAAGGCCATGGTTTCCTAAGTCTGTTACATCACTTGGTGAAGACAAAGTGTCTAGTGTAATACTTTTTATTTTTAATCTTTTCGCACTTTTTAATTGGTTATGTATTAATGACTTTAATAACTAGTTTCTTATGTTGAAGGTGATTTTTCCTTATCGTTTGTCCGTGGTGTCTTGGCACTATTTTACTGTCTATATAAAATAAAGGATTTTCACCATTCATATCTCCACGGTCTATATGGAGATATGTTGGCTACCTGGTCGGGGGTTAAGGGAACGGTTTGGTAAGAGTCTTGCCATTGTTCAGTGTATAGATCCTGCAAAGGACCTGGGTCAAATTTAGTAGGACCTCCTTCAATACTTAACGGTATTGGATGGCGGGGGTCCAAACTCTTTGACCCCCTCATAAGTTAAACTACTATTAATATTTTAACCTGGCTACTTAGGACTGTATCCCTGCTGACTCAGACTACTTAGCCGAGGGTAACGTCGCCTTCAAAAGTGGGGCCTACCACAATATGCATTAATAACTTAATTAATTATCTTTCAATAATCTGACCCTTTAGGATTGTATCCTTGCTGACTCAAACTACTGGGTTGAGGGTAACGTCACCTCCAAAAGAGGGGCCTACTACAATAACTAAGATAATCTCTTAAATAGTGCAAAAGTACGGAAATAATCAAAGGTTACACTAAACACGAGTCGGAGCCAAGTGATTCATCTTGTCTATCTGTTTTTATTTTATTTTTATTTTTCAGCATTTTAGTTAGTTTTTATTTTCTTAGTTTAAAACATTTTTCTAAACTTTTGATTTGATTAGACGTTGAGGATAAACCGGTACTAAAAGCTCTTGTGTCCTTGGACGACCTCGGTATCTTACCAACACTATACTACGCTCACGATGGGTGCACTTGCCCATATGTGTGTTTAGTGTTAGTAAATATCGTGTTTTATAAATTTAAAACTTGGCTAAAGAAAGTGTAAAAGGGCTTAACATATACATTAAAAACTAATAACACTCACGCACATCAAGTTTTTGGCGCCGTTGCCGGGGACACAAGGATTTTAAGAAAGCTTAAAATCGACGGCCTAATCAGTTTTTCAAAACTTTTTCAAAACGCGCGCACATTTTTCTGCATCTTAGTTTAGTTTTGCATTTACAGTAGGTTGAACACGGGTCGTGCTCGCTGAACACGGGGCCGTGCTGCACATTTTTCATAAAACACCCAGTAACAGTATCTTGAACACGAGCCGTGCTCACTGAACACGCCCCGTGCTCAACGAAATCAGTAAATTTAATTAAAACGCCCAGATACAGATCCTGTACACGGGGCCGTATCCACTGAACACGGGGCCGTGTCCAGCCTCTGTTTCCGTTTGTATTTTTGTTTTTTGATCTCGAGACTTGGTTGTGGTCTGCTGAGTGATTCTTATGGATCAATACTCAGGAGGTTACAATTACACCTATGAGGAGGATGATTATAGGAGTAACTATTGCACTAATTGTAGTAATCCGCACTCGGTTCAATATAATCACTCATATCAACCATCCAATTCATACACCTACTATGAGGAGCCCAGGTACGAGCCATCAACTTCATACACATCTTATGAAGACCAAAGGTATGAACCTCCCCCCTCATACTCATATTCTGATGAACCAAGGTATGAACCTTCTTACTCATACTTTGAGGAACCAAGATATGAGCCACCACCTTCGTATACTTATTATGAGGAACCATGGCGTGAACAACCCACCTCATATGAGTATTATGAAGAACAAAATTACGAACCTTATCCATCATATGCTTACAATGAAGAACAATGGTGTGAACTATCTACTTCATATGGGTATTATGAGGAACAAAGGATCGAACAACCGGATTCAAGCTTTGAAAATCCCGATCCTTTTTCTATAACCGAAGTGACCGATAGGATATTAGAACACCTTAGAGTTATCGATCGCTATATAAAAGAATCTCGCGCAAGGGAAGAGGAGTCCCGCGCAAGAAAAGAATTAAATAAAGAAAAGATAACTGAAAGTGTAGAAATGGAAGAACAAATAAGTGAAAAACCGACACATGAGTTAAACAACGAAAAAGGTGAGTCCGTTAATGATAAAATTCAAGAAGAGTCTAATTTTGAAGAAATTAATCTCTTGTCACCTTCTTTTAAAAATCATTGTTTAGTTCCCACTCATACTAAGTTTTTAAAAGAGTTAAACACTAACACTAAAATTGACGAAACGGTAAGTGTTAAGTTAACTACTGATCAAACCTCGCTAATAAAAGAAGACCCATTTGAAATTAACATTACACCGGTTCCATGTTTCTTTCAAAATTTGTTTATTAGTAATGTCACAATCGATAAAAATCTTTGTGTTAACATAATGCCTAACTACATTTTTGAAAAATTAAGTATTAGTGATTTTTCTCCACTTCAAATACCCATTTTTCTATCCAATCGAAAGGTAATAAAATCAATCGGTGTAGTTGAGGATGTCTTGGTTCAAACAAATCAAATGGTAATCCCAACCGACTTTGTCATCCTCGATGACACTCCTCTAGTGTTGGGACCACCATTTGTAAAAACTCACGAAGCTTTGAAAAACCGGAAGTTCAACAATCTACCTCTTCAATTAGGGGCATTTAAAAAGAGTGTCGATCTTGAGCGGTCAATGAAATATCCATTCGGCAATAATGACCCCCTAATTGAAGATGAAGATGAAGATGAACCACCCGATACAAGTGAAAAGTTTGACCACTTTGTTGAAGAAGAGGTCGCCATAGAACAAACTTTTAAAGTTCTTGATCAAAATGAGCAATCACATAAGGAGTCTCCTAAAGACCCACTTCTTGAGCTCAAAGAACTTCCAAAAGGTTTGGAATATGCTTTTCTAGACAAAGATGGTAAATTACCTGTAATTATTTCGTCTAAATTAAATAGTTTAGAAAAAGAAAAATTAATTAGTCTTTTGAAAAAAACATAAAAATGCGATCGCTTGGAAACTTGTAGACATAAAAGGAATAAGTCCTTCCATGTGCACGTACAAAATTTTAATGAATGATGACTACAAATCGGTAATACAACCACAACGTCGAGTAAATCCAAATGTTCAAGAAGTGGTTAAAAACGAGGTCATCAAACTACTTGACGCCGGACTTATTTATCCTATCTCCGATAGTCCTTGGGTAAGTCCCGTCCAAGTTGTTCCAAAGAAAGGAGGTATGACGGTAATAACTAATGAAAAGAATGAACTAATACCAACGAGAACCGTCACAGGATGGAGAGTATGTATAGATTATAGACGATTAAATGAAGCGACAAGAAAAGATCACTTTCCTTTACCCTTCATTGATCAAATGTTAGAAAGATTATCCGGTCATAAATTTTATTGTTTCTTGGATGGTTTTTCAGGTTACTTTCAAATCCCGATAGCACCCGAAGACCAAGAAAAGACAACCTTCACATGTCCCTATGGAACTTTTGCTTATCGATGTATGCCGTTTGGTCTATGTAATGCCGCCGCAACATTCCAACGTTGCATGGTAGCCATCTTCCACGACATGATAGAAAAGACAATGGAAGTCTTCATGGACGACTTTTCTATCTTTGGGGATTCATACGACCAGTGCCTCGATAACCTTGAACGAATGCTATCCCGATGTGAGGAAACTAACCTCGCCCTTAATTGGGAAAAATGCCATTTCATGGTAACGGAGGGAATAGTACTCGGTCACAAAATCTCAAGCGAAGGAATGGAGGTGGATCGAGCCAAAATAGATACCATTTCTAGACTACCGCCTCCATCCTCCGTTAGAGCTATCAGAAGTTTCCTAGGGCATGCCGGATTTTATAGGCGATTTATCAAAGACTATTCTAAAATCTCAAGACCTCTAACAAAATTACTTGAAAAAGATGCTCCTTTCATCTTTGACAAGGATTGCGATCAAGCATTTCTAACCTTAAAAGAAATGCTAGTCAATGCACCTATCATGATAGCGCCTGATTGGAAATTTCCTTTCGAAATCATGTGTGATGCCAGTGACTTTGCAGTTGGAGCTGTCTTGGGACAAAGAAAAGAAAAGCATTTTCACCCAATTTATTATGCTAGTAAAACACTTAACGATGCACAAGAAAATTACACAACAACTGAAAAAGAATTACTCGCTGTGGTATTTGCTTTTGATAAATTTCGTTCTTATCTTGTTCTTTCTAAAACTATAGTCTATACAGATCATGCAGCCATTCGATATCTCTTCAAAAAGCAGGATGCAAAACCACGTTTGATTCGGTGGATTCTACTCCTCCAAGAATTTGATATTGAAATCAAAGACAAAAGAGGAGCAGAAAATACCGCAGCAGATCATCTTTCATGCTTAGAAGATCCAGCTTTGGAGGCAACCAGGGACGAACAAATCAACGAAAAATTTCCAACGGAGTCCCTAGAAATGGTGGAATACAAGGAGGAGCCATGGTACGCCGACTATGCTAACTACCTAGCTAGCGGAATAGTCGCTAAGGGTTGGCCACATCATCAAAGAATTTTTTTTTGCCAATGTGAAACACTATTTTTGGGAAGATCCATATCTTTTCAAAATGTGTGCCGACTAACTCATCCGACGATGCGTACATGGTAGTGAAGCACGAAGAATTCTCCGCCATTGTCATGAAGGTCCATACGGAGGACATCATGGTGCCGCAAGTACCGCACGAAAGGTATTTGATTCAGGATTTTATTGGCCAACCATTTACAAAGACGCCCAAAGTCTTGTCAAGACTTGTGATGCATGCTAAAGAACATGTAATATTTCTTCCAAAAACGAAATGCCACAAAATGGCATTCTTGTTTGTGAAATTTTTGATGTGTGGGGACTCGACTTTATGAGACCTTTCCCACCGTCGAAAGGAAACAAATATATACTTGTGGCGGTAGACTACTTGTCTAAATGGGCCGAGGCCGAGGCACTTCCAACAAATGATGGAATAGTCGTGGTAAGATATCTGAAAAAGTTATTCTCTCGTTTTGGCACACCTAAAGCATTAATAAGTGATAGAGGTACCCATTTTTGCAACCATCAACTTGAAATTTTTTTAACAAGATATGGGGTCTATCACCGGGTCTCAACAGCGTATCACCCTCAAACAAACGGACAAGCCGAAGTGACTAATAGAGGTTTAAAACGAATACTCGAAAAAACCGTAGGGTTAAATAAAAAGGAATGGGCAGATAAATTAGATGATGCTTTATGGGCTTTTCGAACTGCTTATAAAACAACAATCGGTACAACCCCATATAAGCTAGTCTATGGAAAAAGCTGTCACTTGCCAGTAGAAATTGCACACAAAGCCTACTGGGTAATTAAATATGTAAACTTAGATTTAGAATTTGCTGGTAAAAATCAATTTTGTCAATTAAATGAATTAGACGAGCTTAGGAATTATGCATACTCAAACTCCGAAATTTACAAGGAAAGAATGAAAAACTTGCATGACAAACATATTAAACCTAATGAATTTCGAGTGGGAGATCTAGTTCTTTTGTTTAATTCACGACTTCGATTATTTCCTGGTAAATTAAAGTCTAGATGGTCAGGACCTTTTTCCATCACCCATATTTTTCCACACGGTGCAATAGAAATTAAATCTCGGAATGGACCCCCATTTAAAGTCAATGGCCAACGGCTGAAACTCTATCAAGGATTCATTGAGGATGAAGAGGAGGAGATCTCGCTTCAAACGGTTGAAGAATGAAAACATCAACATCATACCTGGTAAGTTACGAACGATTAGGACGACATCTAAATCGGTAAGTCTTCTAACCAAACTTTTTGGGAAACAAAGGGCACTCACACGAGCACTAAAAAAAAAAAATTTTCAAAACTTTGCTCGGCACGAGGCCGTGTCCGCTGGACATGGGGCCGTGTCCGCGCTACTGTCGAGATATATTCCCCTTTTCATAATAGTTACTTCATTCCACACGCCCCGTTTCCCCGAAAACGCTCTGGTTCCAGGCGATTTTCCGCATATTTTCAACGTCTCCTATCATTCTAACAACATCAAGGTATGATTCTATCACTATTATTAGTTAGATTAGGCATTTGCATGTAGTTAAAACTCCAAAAATTTGGGGAAAAATCTAGGGTTCTTGAACTACACCCGGATCGAACCTCAAATTTTTGCTTTAATCTGTTAGCATTTAGTTAGATCAGTGTTATAGGAAGTAAACCCACTTGTATTGTTCAAAGATTCGCCCGATTTCTCACAAAAACCCCAAACCCTTGTTTTTGAACCGAAAAAGATAAAATTGAATGGGTAAACGGGTTGTTTTGGGAAACACGGCGCTTGGGGTTTCATTTTCGGGGGAAACCGCACCTACTGGACCAAAAATTTTCAAGTTTTCGAAACCGGGTCGAAAAATGATGTTTTTGAGTAACAGACGCCTGGACACGGGGCCGTGTCCGCTGAACACGGGGTCGTGTCCAGCACACTGTTTGCAGTTTTGTCCGAAAATCCTAATATTTCGTGCTAACTTTTGGTGTATTCTTTCAGATGGCTAGGAAGTTCACGAGGTTTAACGCAAATGAGCTCGATGCTAGGGCCAGATACGAAATACTTCAAACAAGACCGGAAGAATACCCAAGGCAAGCATGCAAGGATTTGTTAGCATTGGTGAACCAACTCGACCGCTTCAACAACCTTGTCACAAGACCACTAAGAGTCGCTTTAACAACTCGACTCCGTTCCGTCCACGAATGCACTTTGGAATTCTATAGCACCTTCACATTCAACTCAAGGTGCGACCCATTCGACAATGATGGGGTAGCATTCAGATGTGGTGGAACTAGGTATTCGATCTCTATGGCACAATTTGGGTCGATTGTCGGGTTGTATGCGGAAGAAGATGCAGGTAACGAGGAAAATACTGGAGGTATGCGAGAGATAGATGAGAACGATCGCCAAGTCGCGTGGGCTCAGATTGGTGAAGGGCATTACAATCCGAGCAGCACTAAGAGCACGAAGTTGAGGGATCCGCTCTACCGATACATCCATAGGCTCCTCGGCTACTCTCTCAGCCAAAGGCATAATAGCGGTGGCGTCGTTGGGTTAAGAGATTTAGTTGTCCTCCACTGCATCCATAACCGCAGGCACCTCGATGTTCCATTCCTCATGCTCCGAAACATGCATCATAACCGCCTTGCTACTGCACCAACCCCTATCTTCTTTGGGGGATGGGTGTACCGTCTCTTCAAGCACTTCATCAACATACCTAGGTCATTCGGAAGGAGCCCATGGTCGGGTAGGGTAGATATACACATTTTCCGCTCAATGAACCTAATCTATGAGGCTGAAGATGGGACGGTTAGCTTCCAAAGGATGCAAGGGCATGCATGGAACCCGCAAGAGGCACTTGTCCTTCACGCACCACAACATCATCAGTACCAGTACCAACCCCATGGTGATCCAGGCTAGTCCTCCTCAGGAGGCGGTTTTCCTAACTTCCAAAGTTTACATGATTTGTTGCAGGAAAACCTCATGTGCACCAGGATCACCTACAATATGGCAAGCAACACGTACAACCGGGTTGGGGCGATCGAGAGAAACATATCCGATATCCAAGATGATATTGGAAATATCCAGGAGTACATTGCCGGGCATGGTGGAGATGACGATGATGAGGACGAAGACATGGATTAGGCGGGAGGAGCGGAGGAAGAAGCGGTTGGTTGGTGATTCCCAGGTTAACCTTTTATCTTGAACAATTTCCGGCCTGCGTGCCGTGTGTCGAACAATTTACTTTCTTTTAACTCTTTTATTTTCTGCATTTTTTCCTTTTTCTCAGACTTGGTGATGGATGGGATGTTGAACATTGGTAATCTAGGATGTTTGTTATGTTTTGGTGGAGTGTTTATTGATAAAACAGGTACATACAAGGCTTAGAGCACTAAACCTTAGTGCTACTAAAGCCGGGACAAGAAAACCAGAACTAGAAACCTGTTTATCAACCTTGCAGACTGTCTACACGGGGTCGTGTCCAGCCAACACGCCCCCGTGCCCACTAGCCCAGACCTGCTGTTTATCTAAATATGCAGATTTTTTGCCAGACACGGGGTCGTGTCCAGCCGACACGCCCCCATGTTCACTTTCTGTAAGTTTTCATTACTGGCACCTGAACACGGGGTCGTGCCCACCAGGCACGGGGCCGTGTCCAGTGCTCAGTAATATAAATTTTTGCTTGTTTCACACCTTTTACACATTCAATCAACCTAAAAACTTATTTTTGGGACACATTGAGGACAATTTGTAATTTAAGTGTGGGGGGGGGGGGGGGATGCTAAAACCTTGAATCTTGTAAGTCCTAATAACAAGCCTTACACAAAACTCTATTGGAACCGCTAATCACCCCAAATTTTTTCGAAAATTTTCATTTTTTTTACTTGTCTAGGTTTAATTTGGGAATTTCAAAATTCTAAAAAGGTTATATTTTTACGAATTTACAACCGATAGCGTCGTGATAAAAAGAACCAACATAAGAAAATTATGAAAAGGCATGACAAGCTTAGTTAAAATTTAATTATATATACTTGATCACATAAAAACCCATTCCCACAAAAGTGATTTTTGAGCCTTTATTGAGCATACAAATACATATCTTTAAACTAAATGCTCATTTTTCGTTTCTTGTGTGAATAGCCGCTTGGTTCTTACAACTCTAGAACTTGCCACGACGATACATTCCCGGTACTTACCAACTTAAACCCGAGTAAGTACATGATAGAGGCATTAGGACTAACCCTTTTTATTTCTACACCATTATTTTTTTTACCACCTACCCAAAATCCCCATAGTTAACCCCTTTGAGCCTAAACCTTTTCATTTCTTAACCCAAACCAAACACCCTTTCACCCACCAAAACCTTTTTATTTTTAACCCTTTGTTTTAGTAACAAGTTCGGTTTTTCATATGACTTTAAAAAAAAAAATGTGTTGATGATGAAGCAAAAAGAAATAAACAAGCAAGTTCATCAAAAATAACTTTGTTTGGAATTATGGCTTAACAAAAAAAAAAATAGAAAGTCTTACGAAAACCGATGCTTTTTACGCTTTTTCGCCCTTTTCTACTAACCACTAACCCAACCACCTACCTTTAACCCAAGCCTAACCCTTCACCCCAAAAGACCTCTTGATATTTACAAAGGTATATAGTTAAAAAGGAGGAGGATTGATTGCTTGGCAAGCCTATGGTAGGAGTAAGTTCCATGCCGCTCTCGAGTGATTCACTAAAATACATCTTCGGCCGAGTGTTGAGTGATCCCCCGTGAGGTATGTGAACTTGTATATAAATAGAATTTTAAAGAGGCATGTTACGCCTTAATAAGTAATTTATCTTATGAAAAGTTTTAAATAAATCATGACGAATAGGATTGTAAATAAATAAAAATAAAACTAAATAAAGAATCTTGGAAATCCCGACACTCTATGACAAGCCCAAAAACCTTCTCTTCTACCCATTCCATTTGGGAGTGTAAAGCCACATTATAAAGAGTTTTGCTTGAGGACAAGCAAAGATTCAAGTGTGGGGGTATTTGATGTGTGCAAAATGCAACATATAAATTACATCAATTGTGGCATAAAACTAACCCTTTTTTAGTACTAATGTTGGAAAAAGTGTGTTTTTGTCTTCCTTTTGTATTTTCAGGATTAAATGAGCTCAAATTAACAAAAGAATAAAAAAGCCAGCTAAATCTAACATAAATACAAGAAAAGGAATAAACGTGGCATGCCCGACCTCCCCGAAAGCATCTTCCCAAGCAAAACAAGAGAACAGAAGGCTGAACACGCCCCGTGCTCAGTGAGCACAGGGGCGTGCCCAAGTGTCAGCATAAAAGACAAAGTTGTTGAAGCTTCCATCGCCCACCACGGGGCCGTGCTCAGCGGACACGGGGTCGTGGTCAACTATAAGATTCGCAGAATCTAGGCAAATCTTGATAGTACAGATATGCTTCTGCACACGGGGTCGTGCCCAGCAGACACGGGGCCGTGGTCAACTAATAAAGACAAGAGTAATTAATGAAGAAAGAGAAGGATGTGGACACGGGGCCGTGCCCGAGCTTCTATTCAACCTATAAATAGGAGTGCTTGGCTCAAGCTCAAACCATCCCTTGGCACACCACCTCTCTCACACTTCACCCACCACCCACCACCACCATAACACCATCATCCACCACCATCATCCATTGTCCATCATAGAGTGTGTGAGTCGTCTCGGGATCCAAGATTGATCGTAAGAGTTCTTGACAATAAAAGTGTCTAGTGTAATACTTTTTATTTTTAATCTTTTCGCACTTTTTAATTGGTTATGTATTAATGACTTTAATAACTAGTTTCTTATGTTGAAGGTGATTTTTCCTTATCGTTTGTCCGTGGTGTCTTGGCATTATTTTACTGTCTATATAAAATAAAAGAATTTCACCATTCATATCTCCACGGTCTATATGGAGGTATGTTGGCTACCTGGTCGGGGGTTAAGGGAACGGTTTGGTAAGAGTCTTGCCATTGTTCAGTGTATAGATCCTGCAAAGGACCTGGGTCAAATTTAGTAGGACCTCCTTCAATACTTAACGGTATTGGATGGCGGGGGTCCAAACTCTTTGACCCCCTCATAAGTTAAACTACTATTAATATTTTAACCCGGCTACTTAGGACTGTATCCCTGCTGACTCAGACTACTTAGCCGAGGGTAACGTCGCCTTCAAAAGAGGGGCCTACCACAATATGCATTAATAACTTAATTAATTATCTTTCAATAATCCAACCCTTTAGGATTGTATCCTTGCTGACTCAAACTACTGGGTTGAGGGTAACGTCACCTCCAAAAGAGGGACCTACTACAATAACTAAGATAATCTCTTAAATAGTGCAAAAGTGAGGAAATAATCAAAGGTTACACTAAACACGAGTCGGAGCCAAGTGATTCATCTTGTCTATCTGTTTTTCTTTTATTTTTATTTTTCAGCATTTTAGTTAGTTTTTATTATCTTAGTTTAAAACATTTTTCTAAACTTTTGATTTGATTAGACGTTGAGGATAAACCGGTACTAAAAGCTCTTGTGTCCTTGGACGACCTCGGTATCTTACCAACACTATACTACGCTCACGATGGGTGCACTTGCCCATATGTGTGTTTAGTGTTAGTAAATATCGTGTTTTATAAATTTAAAACTTGGCTAAAGAAAGTGTAAAAGGGCTTAACATATACATTAAAAACTAATAACACTCACGCACATCAATAGTCCATACAACTTAAGTTGTAAAATATGTTGGATATAAACGAGTCTTTTATGCGAATTATGTGAAAATCAAATTGAGTGATATAAGGAAAAATTGGTGGCACGAGAATTTTCGCAAAGACCTATGATTGATTATGAGGAGATGTATTCTCCAGTGGTAGATGCATTGACTTTCGAATATTTTATTAGTCTGGTAGTATAAAAAGAGAATTGATATTCGTCTTATGAATGTTATGTATCACTTGAAACTGAAAGTCCCGAAGGATTAAATTATGTAGGTCATGTAAAGTAAGTTCTTGAGAACAATATGATCATTTATACATATTCGGATTTGAATAGGTTATGATTGTTTTACATGTTGGATATCATTGGAAAATCTGTAGAGTTTCTAAAGCAATTGAGTGCTTAAAAGGTTAACTAAAACATCTTAACAATGTAGTACTTGTGCACCAAGAAACATACATAGAAAACTTGTACCTAGTGATTGTGATATCTCAATAAATAGTGTACACTGTCACACCCCGATATTTCAACCACAAACCCGGTGGACCCGGTGGGGAGTATCGTGACGTAAGATTGGTATCTCACAGTCAATATACATAGAATAGCACAGCGGAAGTCTTGGAATATAAAATATTATTACAAACTCAATTGTCCGAAAATACCAAAGTAATAATTATAGACGAGCTTGTAAAAATAATCCACAGGCGGATCAATATATACAAAAGGAGTTCAACAGACTAATAGGCTTATGCAAAGGAGTTGCAAATTCCTCATCTAGCATTATTGAGCAGCTTCCAACCTATTTACATTTGTACCTGTAACTCAGTCTTTTGAAAATACGTCAGTTTTCACTGGTAAATACAATCAACCGACATAATTTGAAAACATTTTCAAAATTGTTTTCAAGTACACAATGGTACATATAATTTTCATAAATAACTTGGGACAAACTATATCTCATGTTATCAGTTTTACAATACTTGACAATACATATGGGGCCCGGAAACTATGTTGAGACATGATTAATCGACACACCACTTATTCCCTTATTGGGAATACCCATATTGGGCAAAACCCGTAATGGGTTATAAAATCATTTTAAAAAGCATTAGCGTCTGTTAGGTGTATGCCTACACCTCGCGCTTAGATCGTGGCCACTTACAATTAAATGAGCCGAAGATATCCAGGACACGGTCGTATTAACCCCCAATGTTTAAGTCAAGCAATACGAATTAAAATGGGTTATTTGAATTTCTCAACACATTGGTCTTCGAATCCCATACCCGACCATGCGGTAATGATTTACCGTATCCTAAGCCCGTATAGGGAAAATAAGTTACGAGTATTTACCTGAGCTAATACTCATCTTATAATACAAGATTTATAATAACTCAGCCGTATTCAATTAGTAAGCGTAGGTAACAATTTACCGGAAGGCTTTAGTCTATGTGAACGCGTTTTAGGATCGGAATCTAACTCCCGAACGATTGCGAAGAACACGTACGACGTGCGGAATCCGTGCACGTGTGTGGATCGAACATAAGAACAAAATAAAATGATGATTCGATTATAATTCTGACAATGTTTACACCTTGAATTACCTTGAATCTCTACATTCTCTCTCTAGACTTCAAAAGCTCTAAGAACACCAAAGTAGCTGTAACAACCCGACCTTCCGGGTCATTACTTATCACTGTCATTTTACACGCTTATTGCTATGATGGGCACAGGTTGAAAGTCACCAAGAGTCTGTTTTTTGACAAAAAGATATTCTAAAAGTTTTAAAGATTTAGGTCATAATCATAGGTAATGCATTAAACATTGGAGATGTTCAATAGGGTCGGTTTTCGAGTTATTTAAATTTGAAACTTCATTCGAAAAACCAATTTGAATTTATAATTCGCATTTGAATATTCGGTCAAATTATTCAATAATCATAAGTTTAATTTGATTCTGAAACCGAGTTCAGAATTCAATACTTCTTAACTTGTTTATAATTCTTAATTCACTTTTAATTAGCTTAAGATTTCGGTTTGTTTTTTCAAGTTTGACATGAATATGCCCTAAGCTAGGCTCATTTCGACCCGATGACAATCTTACCATCTCGACAATGTAGCTTATCATGCATACAAAGTATATGAATACAAAAAAAATCATGCATTTGTCTCCAGGTTATGAAAACCAGCCTAAGGGTGAAGAATCCAACCCAGCAGAACCAGAGGTTAGCATTAGGCTTTAAGTTTAGGTATGTGACATACATGTGTGTCTCCAAACAAAAAAATACTGATTCCAAAACCAACCGTTATGCAGGAAAAGAAACAGTGATGGGAGATAAATAGCAAGCCTAACCAGCCAACGGTCAACTACAAAGCATTCACGTATTTGGGCTTTGTTTTGGTCAAAAAGGGATTTATTCACTTAATCTTTTTGTGTCATCAAAATACCCAAAATTATATCAAAATTGCAGTCTTTTCTATTTTAATCTATTTTGAGTTTTTCCGTGTTCCTCTTACTACCTTCATAAGAGCTTTCTAAACTTTAGTTGGTGAAATTTCTCTTGATGATTCGTCATGCACTTTCTTCAAAAATCATCTAGATATACAAGTTTTCTTCAAAATAAAAATAGTTTATAATATTTGAGAAATTAAATTTTATGAAACTTAGAAATAATTAAAAGGACACCCTAAACTAAATAAAGTTCTAACTAAAATAAATTCAAATGTAAAGTACTGTTGTACAAAATATAAAACAGAGAGAGAAAGCTAAGAAGGATGAGGGGTTTCAGGTGAATAGGTGAATGAGGGACATGCGGAGGGTCATAGGGTGTGTCAGCAGTGAGTGTTGGTGTAATAGTACATTCGTGGTCGATTGGATATCATGCATTTTCTTCCATATCAACCCACTCTATATTTAGTGCCTATTCTCATGGCCATGTATCTGCCTCCCGTGTATGTGTCTCTGCCAATTTGGTTACGTTTCATACTCCACTGCTTCCAGCTTTCCTTTTAAAGCGACAACTAAAAGAAACTTACATTATCTATTTTGATGAAGAATCATGGCCAGACCATGTAGATGAGATAATTTAGATGTGTAATGCTTATGATGAAAAAACATCTCATCACAATGCACGTAGTTGACATGCAGATTTTTATTTTTAAATTATTATGTTTATGGGTGATATTTTCCCATTCGTGTGTTCTGATTTTATTTTTAAATTACTATGTTTGTGACCAATATTTTCTTAATATTGTGTTTGTTATATTTTAAAGGTATATAAGGCTCATGGCATAGATAGACCACACACCGATGATACGAATAAGAAACCTAACAAACGTACTATACAATATATCACAAAAGATTGATAAACTCACCGTAAACGAATACCACATTGTAAATTGTCGTCACCGCCGCATTGCACGGGTATCCTACTAGTATATATATATAGGAGAAGGATCCGTTAGGAACCACCCTTTATTGCGATAACCGTGAGAACCAATGTGAACACAACCAAAAGTACCTAAAAATAGCTAAAAAAACACACATATTTTTAATATTTTTAAGTCAAAATCGCTAATTTTCGTTACCAAAAAAAATTTGGCTACTACAAGTAGCGATTTTGAGGTAAAAAATATTAAAAAATTTTTTGTGTGTTTTTTATATTTTTTTAGGTTTTTTGAGGGTTTCGTTTTTAGCATTTTAGCTTGGGTGGGGGGTGTGGGGGTGTCACACCCCAACCGATGGCGGAAATATCGGGGTGTGGCACTAAGTGTTCAGATTGCTCAAGAGATTCCATAACACTAAATGTTTCAATAGTAATTAATCAAGTTTCATGAGATCATTGTCTAAACATCAAACCACCAATCACGATCACAAAGTATCAAATACAAATCATCAAACATTGTTCAAAAGTTTCTAAATTTACTAAGATGTGTTTCTAAGCAGCATCCTAGCATGTTTTCTTGATTCCTCAGCTACTATCAACCTGCAACATGTATTAAAATATATCAACAAAAATGTTGGCGAGTATACAAGTTTGAGTACGGAGTGGTATAATAGTTTAAAAAGTTCCAAAACTCATATCCAGCAATAAACACATATAACAAGTTTCACCATGCTACTATAGGCAGCCCAAGTTTCCAATGCGTTAACCGCTTTCCCAAGACTCAAGGAAAGCAAAAATGTCTCCTCCTAACAATACCCCAAAGACTAACGGGGAGGTGCATTACCCCTATAGCGCTACCATTGTTAAGGCGGAACTACACACAAGGATTAAACGTTCACATAACATAAAAAGTCTCAAGTCTCACAAGTATCAAGTTTCCATGTTTACAACGGATAGAGTAAGTTTCAAATAAGTTTCAAGTGTCAAGTTTATAGAATACATGTTGCATTCCAAAAGTGTTCAAAACAAAAAGGGATCGAGTATACTCACAGTGGGTGCTAAGTATCGACACCGACTATTGGATTGAAGGGAGCGCTGGAGTTTGCCTGATTATAGTTTAACAGTATGAGCGTTGAACAAAAGGTTGAATCGTGCAAAGTGTAGGACAAGTTTCCTGATCGGATGGTCATCCGAACGGATGGTCATCCGGTCGGATGACCATTCGAACCAGATGGTACCCGTTCGATCGGACGGTCGTCCGATCAGTGGTATGTTTTGCAAAATGTTTCGAACTTTTGAAGTTTTCGTTGTAGTATAAGTTCAAGTCGTTCGATCGGATGGTCATCCGGTCGGATGACCGTTCGATCGGATGACTGTTCGAGTGAAAGTCTAATAGTTTAAAAAAATCATGTTTCTAAAAAGTTTAAGTATAGAAGGCTATGGGGAAACAGGTCGTTTGGTCGGATGACCGTTCGATCGGATGACCATCCGATCGG
>JARYGA010061371.1:119605-153359 GCA_030545235.1 Helianthus tuberosus | reverse complement strand
AAAACTAATATATGTTTGGATCTCTGGTGTCAAGGCTCAACCAAGTGTGATCCTAGGCCCACTTTTCAAAAGCCCCACTTTCAAGCCTTTAGGCGCATTTTCAGGTCAAATGCCAAAGAAATTCTAGTAAAAAATCGTTTGAACAGGTTTAAACATGTTTGAAACAATTATAAGAACCCTAAACAAGCCTCGAAACAACCTAAAACAATTTAAACTAGCTCTAAAGAAGCTTAAAACATGTCTAAAATCCCTAAATGCTGTATTTTTATACTAAATTTGCCTAAAAAAGCTCTCGCTTTTTAAGCGCCTTGCTTTAAGGCCCAAAGCTCACCCTTTATGGCTTGAGTGCGCCTTGTGCATTTGACAGCTATGGTTTGGACATGCATTGTTACATTAAAATGACTGCACTTTAAACCTTTGTTTGCCTAATCCAAACATTTGTTCTAGCTAAAACAGATGTTTGGTATTCTTTATCAGTGCTCTGTCTTTAACAAGGCTTTAACTATGAACATGCTTTTCTTCTTCTTCTTCTTCAACAATGGTTTCATGTTTTCAACGTATCTTTAAAGTCTTTAAATAGATGCTCTGTTAGTGTTCACGATTCACTATTTTTGGGGGAGATGCAGATCATAACTTGTTTATTTCTTGATCAAAATAGCATGTTTTGGCTTTTGCAATCATTTGTTTATTTAGGTAACAATTTAATTTTTACAACACAAAATGAGGTTATGAATAATATCACAAATTATGTTTTTCTTTTTCTTTTTCTTTTTTTTTACCAATACTAATATGAGCTTCAAAAGCAACAATTGATAAAAGTATTGATGGAACACTGGTTAACACCAAGGTTAACTAGCTGGGTCGTCTTTTATGTGGGTTCAATCTCTTTCTCTAGTCGCCTAAGACTGTGATCCTGCAAAACAGCAACACCGTTAGCTCGTTAAGAGGGGAATACGGGGGTTTCCTTCTTAACCGGGCTCCGGCGTGAGAATAAGGTGCTGTTTGTTTTTTCAGAGGTAAAATGTCTGCAGTCTGCGGACCACGTCTGCAAACATCTGTAATAGAAGAGGTGGACCAAACCTCTGTAGTCTGCAAGAAGAAGACTGTTTGTTTTTTTATCTTCATCAGACTGCAGAAATAAACTAAAATTTAAATAAACTGAAATCAAGTAAGCATAATCAAACCATTTTAAACGACAAAAAACACAACAATTACCCAAACGTGGCACCTATATCATATAGAAAATACAGAAATCAATAAACAAATACCTAGCTTTGAAAGATATAACAGATCCTTTCCAGATATCAAGATCAAATAAAGCATCAAGGGTAACAATACTCTTAAAACCGATGCTAGTCACCAATTTCATACTTTGAATCTTTTGCACATCCAAAAAAGCCACAATTTGATAACATTGAAGTTTTACAAACTAAAATAAAGGTTTTAGAAGTGAAAAAGGATACACAAATTGACCTGTGGGGCATCATAAGGAGAAAAGAAAATGAAGGTGGTTCCGACTGCACTAAGATAAATGGGTTTCATTACATTCATCATTTGGGCTCATTTGTTGGTATGATGATGAAAAGCTTGCTGACGAATTTGAGGAGTTGAACTGCGGCGTGACAGGGGTGTGGGAGGAGAGGTGGTGGCTGCGGCGGTCTGGGGCAGGAGAGGTGGTGGCGGCGGCGGGACGGGGGGTGTGGGAGGAGCGGTGGTGGCTGCGGCGGTCTGGGGCAAGGCAGGTGGTGACTGTGGTGAGATGGGGGTGTGGGAAGTGAGGTGGTCGCGGCGGTGGTGTTGGAGGAGAGGTGGTGGCGGCAGGGAAGAAGAGGGTGGTGGAGGAGAGGTGTGAAGGAGGGGGCTAGGAGAAGAGTTTAGGGTTTTGATAAAAAAGTTCTGTATTATGTGTTTTGGGGAAGAAGATGCAAAGAAGAGGTTAGAAGAGAGTATACCACATCTGCACCAAAAAGAGGTTGTGCAGACCTTTTTAATGAAATCTCTTCTGAAAAACAAACACTCTGTAGACCTAAATGTCTGCGCGTGGTCTGCGTGACGCAGACAAAAGAGGCTAGGAAGAGCTTTTGTGAAAAAAACAAACACCCCCTAAGTACTGTTCCGAGGGGAAAATAGTGTGTGTTGTAGGTGAAATATAAGGAGAGCAGGGTGTTTAACCTGAATGATGAAGGGTCCTATTTATAACCGGAGGGTGAAGGAGAGAGGGAAGACCTGGCCAGCTGCTACCGGGCGCCAACTGTCCGACCAAGGGGAATATCCTCTTGGTCTCCTCTGCAGTGGTCATGATAGTGGTAAATGTGGCGCGCCGTCATTTATCCATGTAGGAGAATTAGTACTGCAGCTGTCGGTCTGCCCCCAGGTTGTGTCGCAGGTCTACATGGCGTCCGATTAATGGTGACACGTGTTGTCCTTTTTGTCTGGAGGAGCATCTTCGGTGCCACCATGACGTCAGAAGCTTTTAAAAGCTTCTGGATTTGCTTGCTGATGTAGGCGCCATGTAGGATGGGGAAGGTGGTGTGGTCCCTGCCATGTGTGCATTCTAGTTGAGTTGATCGTCTAGGAGGGATTCTGGACTTATAAGGGTAGTGGTCTTATTGTTTGTCTTTATAAGGTGCATGACGTTGGCCTTGCGAAGTTGAATCAAAACAGCACATGGCGCATGACGGCAGCCTTGCAAAGTTGAGCCAAAACGGCGCATGCCGCATGATGTCAGCCTTGCAAAGTTGAGCCAAAACGGCTCATGGCGCATGATGTTAGACTTGCAAAGTTGAGTTAAAACGGCGCATGGCGCATAATGGCAGCCTTGCAACGTTGAGCTAAAACGGCGCATGGCGCATGGTGGCAGCCTTGCAAGGTTGAGTTAAAACGGCGCATGGCGCATGGTGGCAGCCTTGCAAGGTTGAGCCAAAACGGCGCATGGCGCATGGTGGCAGCTTTGCAACGTTGAGCCAAAACGACGCACGGCGCGTGATGGCTACTTCACTTTTTTGGAGGTTCCTTCCAAGAGAAGTTTCTTTGTGTTGATTAGGACAATTGACATGACTGACGTTCCGTCTGAGGTGGCTGTCTTTTCGGAGGTGAACAGTTGCTTTTTCAGAACCGTCAGTCACTTTTTCGCCGCCTATCAAGCTCGTGGTGGCCACGTCTCCTAAAATCAAGGCGACGGTTTCTCTTTCTCTTGACGTGTCAGCTCCCTGTTGGACGTCCTTCTGCCTTCCTGGCGGTCCACTACCCATCGCATTAAATGCGATGGGTATAAATAGATGGCGTTTATCATTTTTCTTCCACTTTCAAAATTCGAACTCCTTTTTTCTCTCATCACCTTCCACATATTTCCTCTTTTTCATCTCCAAATCCTTTCTACCATCATATCTACTGGTTCGAAGCCTACCACTAGGAAGAGGAAGTAGAAGCCGAGGAATCCTCCTGGCCCAGATCAGGCCGAGATAAATTGGAAGGAGGAAGAACTCCAGACTCTTACTCAAGACCTTGGTTTCCGATCTGACTGGGGTGTTCAGTTTCCGGCCCCTAAATCTACTGCGTTGGATGCTCCACCGGGATATATGGCGTTGTATGCCGACCTTTTCCGAGAAGGAAATTTCCGTCTTCCGATGTCAAAGTTTATTGGTGAAGTGTTTACTAGTTATGGCTTGCATATTTCCCAAATAAGTGCCTTGGGTTTGCCTCGAGTTACCCACTTCGTGTTTATATGCAGGGCTAACCGTGTTGAACCGACCTTCAAGAAGTTAAACGTTTTTTATTTCGTCACTTACACCGGTGGTTTCTACTCTTTTAATTCTTGCACCAGTGGTGTTAAGCCTTGTAGCTGTCATCCCCCAAAAAGTCTTCATGACTGGAAGCAAAAATTTTTACATCCGCCGTGTAGTCATCCCCATTGATATGCATTATAGGCCTGAGAGTGAAGGGGTTCCACGTGTGAATGTCTCAGTGGATTTTGCTGAGCAAGAATGGTATAAAGTTCTGACTCGGAAGGTTTCTCCTATCATTCAACTTGAAGAGAGGGCTTTGGTGGCTGCGGGGATGAGTATGCTATGGGCTTCTCCCAACCCTAGGGGTTTCCCGATCTATGGATATCAAGGAAAAGGTATCATTGTTGTTATTAATTCCTTGATTTGTCCTTCAATTTTTTTGTGTCTCTTCATATCTTCTTGTGTTTTGCAGCAGGCTACAGTTTGATGAACGTTTTCGACCCTAAAGCCGGCGGTGCCATGGTTGTCGCCGTATTACCTGAAGGGAGGCCTTTGTGGCTTGATCAGATAAGGGATAATTTCTTGCACCCTACCGCCGAAAGCATGGCTGCTTATGCCAACACTGTTTTAGGTGAAGATGATGAGGGCGATATTGACGTTGATTCTGTCCCTACTCGAGAGGAGGTTATCGTCCTTTCAAGCGAGGGTTCTGATGGTTCCCATGAAGGTCTAATTCATCGTTCCACGCGTGCAGGTCCGCCACAAGGGACTGTGAATGAGCCTGCTGTTGACGATGTTGAGACTCCGGTTGATACTGCTGAACAATTAGAAACCATGAAGAAGAGAAAAAGGAGACAAGACTGGGGGGAAGAAGGCTGAAGAAACTGTGCCGGAGAACCCTCGTAAGTGTCCTCTAACTCCTCTTTCTTGGACTATGTTGTTGTATCTGACACGCTGTCTGGTTTAGACGCAGGGGTTAAACGTTCCGAGCGTGATCCTGACGACGACGCCACATTGACTGAAATCATGAAAAAGAAGAAAGCGCTCGAAGACAAGAAAAAGGAACTTGATGCGCAAGCTGCTGCTGCACTTGCTGAGAAAAAATCCAAACTTCAAAAGGAGACTGTTACTGCACCATCAGAGTCGGAGATTGACTTAGGTGTTTTTAGCGCAAAGGCTGGTAATCTCTTGGAGAAAATGTATAAATCTGCTTCTGGTTCTCGTGGTATGATTTCTTTCAGCATGTTTTCCTTCTTTTCTTTTTTTCTTTCCTCTTTATGTTATTTCTTAGACCTTGTATGTTCTTATACTGCAGCCCCCAAGTCTGGCAAAAGTACGCGCAAAATCGATATTTCCAAGATTACTCCCCCTGCTTCTCCTCCGTCTAAACCCTTGGATTTATCTCCCCCTCATCCTGATACTAAGGGAAAGGAGAAGGAGGATGAAGTGGAGCAAGTGAAGGATGTTGCGGAAGGTGTTGCTGCTGGTGCTGGGGGAGGTGAAACCTTTGTTGAGGGTGTTGAGACGGAAGTTGATTCTAGCGAGGCCACTCCCCAACAGGGCACTATTTACACAAAACGTGTGCCCGGTTCCGGAGGAGGTGGTGCATCTGGGACCCGTAAGAGTTCAGAGTTTACACATGTTCAGAGTGGGTCTTGGAGCACCCAAAATCCTGCTTGTGACGATCTTCCGCATGCACCTCGTTGGAACTTGACACAAGGTTCTAGACTGAACGACATTGCCAACTATCGGGAATTCTACTCTTTGTCCCCCCCTTGGCTGAAAGAATGTTTCAGAAGAAACGCCACCGGCTGGACCTCTTGGATGACCACATTCATGCTGGTGTTAATTTTTATGCCACCTGCCTAAGAGAGTGGCAGCTGATGGGAGAGGATACCATGGAGTTTGAAGCTGCCAAGAATGGGTTAGCCGAAGAGAGGGAACAGTTTAATGCAGAGAGGAAAGGTTTGTTGTGGAGAGTTTCTGATGCTGAAGAGAAGCTTGACAAAGAGAAACAACTCAATGCCAACAAACAGAAGGAGTAGGAGACTGCCTGTGAGCGGACCAACCGCGAAATGCAGGCTGCTCGTGATCAGATTGTGAAGTTGAAGGGTGAAAAAACTCAAATAAGTAATGAGCATGAACAGGAACACGCTATTTTTCAGAAGAGAGAAGAGGAATACATCCAACGCATAGCCAAATTGGAGAAGGTTGCTGCTGAGAAGGTTGCGGAGAGCAAGGCTTCTAAAATCTTGGCTGAGGAGGCTGCTGCTGATTGCAAGTGGTTACTTGCGCTCGCAGTTCCTCTGGTATTTTTCCTTTTGTTTGTTCACTTTTTTCTGCCTTCGTTATTTTCTCTCATTTTTATATCGCTTTTTACAGATTTCTGAACGTATTGCTAAATCTAATGAACTTGCCAAGTACATGTTTGAGCTGGGTCAAGCTGCATACAATATTGGGCGGAAAGATGGATACGGTGAAGGTAGGGCAGCAGCAGCGAGTAATGAGAAAGACTATTATTTTGAATTATGCAAGCAAGACTGTACTGCTGCCCATACCGCCAAGCGCCGAGAGTATGAGTTTATTGATTTTGGCATCATTAAAGCTGTTGAAAAGTTGTCTCGAAAGGCCAATGCTATTGAAGTCTTGAAGAAAGCTCTTGGTGATTAAGGGACTGAAGGTGGGATACGGGGCCCAGTCACCAGGATTGATGATTTCCGGCTTGCATGCCGTGTATAGGCTTGTAAGCCTTGTAATTTCTTTAAACAATTACCTTGCTTTTCATATCTCTGGACAATTTCCTTTACTTGTTCCTATGGTTGGTTGATACTTTTTGACACATTTTTTATATATATGATGTTAACCGTAGGTTATTAATTAGTTAATTTTGTTTCCGTTACAATATGTGCATGTGTTATTACTTTGATTAGGTATCCCGAATGAATGATGGCTGTGACAGGTTATATTGTGTTAATCTCTTTGGCTTCACACTGTGTTGTGTTTTGCCTGGGTGACTTTACAATATTTTTCTGTCGTTATGCGCATAGTTTTATTCGTGTATACGAAGTGATCGCTTTAACATGTTATTGTGTTGACCCGGCTGTGTTCAGCCTTGAAAGTCTTACAATGTTCATTTTACCGTGTTAACAATTTTTTCGTGTATAGGTGAGCACGAAGTGGCACTTAGCTTGACATGCTTTGGTTGTGTATACTTGACTCGATTGTGCACTTAGTTGTGGCGAGCCTTAGAGGTCTACAACGTTTCCTGTGTCTTGGCCATTGGTGTTTTCGTGTATGCCCGAAGTAATATATGCAGTTGTAACAAAAATTTGCAGAAGATAAGGTAGCCAACACTTCTTGTATTAAAGTCTACTGTGTTGGGCGCGTAGCCATTCATTACAAGGAAAGATAAAAACTATGACCTGTTACATATAGCATTTCCTTAATTGTTGAGCATTCCAAGTCCTGGGGACTTCTTTGTTTTCAAGTGTGCGCAGCTTTTACGCTCCTTTCCCGAGAACTTTATGTATGACGTAAGGTCCCTCCCATTTGGGAGCCAGTTTGCCCGTTCTTTCGGCGTTGGACGCCTCATTGTCCCTTAGGACGTAGTCTCCGGGATTGAAAGTGCAGATTCTGACCTTGCTGTTGTAGTACTTTTCCAATTTGATTTTGTATTTTGTCTCGTTGATTGCTGCAATCTCCCTTCTTTTTTCTAGAAGGTCCAGATCCAACCTTCTTTCTTCTTCGTTATTGACAGCATGTATTGACAGCATCCTTGGAGATGGCAGACCGATTTCTGCGGGTATCACAGCTTCGGACCCATAGACTAGGCTGAATGGTGTTTCGCCGTTGCTTGTCTTCGGCATACTCCTATGGGCCCACAGTATGTTGGGTAACTCATCAACCCATCCCCTTCGCTGTGTCCCGAGCCTCGCTTTTATACCATCCACAATACTTTTGTTTACTGCTTCCACTTGACCATTTCCTTGTGGGTGTGCCACCGAGGAAAAGGTATGTTTGATTTTCAGCTCTTTAAACCAGTTTTGGAGGTCTTCAGCAGCGAAGTTTGTTCCGTTTTCGGTTATGATTCGCAGGGGTAGGCCGAATCGGCAGATTATTTGTTCGCAAATGAACCTTCGAACCACTGTAGACGTGGTTGATGCTAGCACCTTTGCCTCTACCCACTTTGTAAAGTAGTCTACAACAACTATGATAAACTTACCGCTCCTAGGGCTTCTGGAAAAGGGCCAACCATATCTATTCCCCACTGCTGGAACGACCATTCTGTTGTTACGGGGACTAGTTCATTCTTTGGGCGCATTGTTTTTGGGGCGTGTCTTTGACAACCACTGCATTTCCTTAAAACTTTTACTGCGTCCAGGTGCATCCCCGGCCAGTAGTAACCTGCGTTCATCACCTTTGTCACTACAATTCTTGGGCCTGCGTGTATGCCACAAATGCCCTCGTGTACTTCGCGAATTAAGTAGTTGGCGTCTTTTGTATCTACACATCGTAGTAACGGTCCAAGGTATGACTTCCTATACAGAATGCCATCAGACATTTGGTAATGTTCAGACTTGTATTGTATCTTTCTTGCTTCAGCTTTGTTCTCCGGCAGAATTGCAGATTGGAGATACATGATGATCGGCGTCATCCAGGATGTTGCCCCAAGTTGGATGACGTTTACTTGCCTTAATGGTAGTGGTACTGATGGGTTGCTTAGAACTTCAATGCGCACGTCTTTAACCAGATGCTGGAAACTGGTTGATGCGAGTTTGCTCAGCGCGTCTGCTGGCTTGTTCTCACTCCTGTTAATGTGATGCACCTTGTAAGAATTAAAGCTTTGAAGCAGGGTTCTTGCTTGTTCCAGGTACAGTGCTATGACGTCTCCTTTGGCGTCGTACTGGCCATTGATCTGTCCTGCTACGAGCATGGAATCTACGTGCGATTCTATGTGTCTAACCCCCATCTTGATCGCTAGCCGCAACCCAGCAAGAAAAGCTTCGTATTCGGCCTCATTGTTTGTGCTTTTGAAGTCTAGGCGTATGGCGTATGTAAACTCGTGTTTTTCTGGGCTTACAAACCTTAGACCTGCACCTGCTCCATCTTCATTAGATGCGTCATCCGTATATAACAGCCATGGTTCTTCTGAGTGTTGCTTTTCAGCTTTCTCCATTGCTTTTCATTCTCTGTCTTTGTCATCGGGCACCTCTGTCAGGAAATCGGCCAGCACCTGACCCTTGATCGCTGGCCTTTGTCTGAAAACCACGTTATGGCCCCCTAATTCGATAGCCCACTTTGCTAATTTTCCAGATATCTCGGGCCTTGCGAGGATGTTGCCGATGTTGTAGTTTGTTAGCACGTGAATGAAATGGTTAGCAAAGTACCTGCGCAATCGTCTGGACGCGTGAATCAGTGCAAGTACTAGCTTTTCCATTATTGCGTATCTTGTTTCTGGGTCATTCAAATTGCGAGATACGTAATACATCGGCATTTGTACGCCTTGTCTGTCAACCAATAACACTGCTCCTATTGCTTTTTGACGTGATGTCGTGGCCACAATCAAATTTAATCCAATTACAACTAATTAGCTAGCGGTAAGTGGGTATCGAACACAGGGAGTTTGTGGAACATGTGTTATCTAAATGTATGTCTAAATTGACTAAAATAAACTAATTGCAATAAAAGTAAATTCAAGATTTGATTTAAGTGAATTGGTTTTAGAAACTAAATTTAACTAAATAGATTGCAAAAGAAAAGTTTTGGTTGTAAACAAATTAGAGACAAATGACCATCCTAGATTTCCGGTTTGTTTCGACATTCATATTATCCTTTCACTAGAAAGAACTACATAGACATAGCTCATGCGTGATTACTTGCAGTGATGAAAGGGAACTAAGTACTCAGATTCCTAGAACGTGAGGTTGTTACCCGATGATCAATCAACCCTTACCCAAGCCTAACTATACCCATGATATCTCGATTGCCAACGGCACCAAGAACGTATGGTTTCTAATTAGTTAAACATAAGGATTAACAAGTTACTAACAAACAATCACACACCATAACAACAAATCATAACGATAAAGATTGTTATTCTAGAAATTAGAGAAATCAAACATAAAATGTCTCAACCAAACCTTCAATCCAGGACAATCATCAAGTGTTTAGCCACTCATGGCTTGAAGCAACATTATAACAAAAGTTCTATTGTTCATAAAGATCGAAGCAACAAAAACTAATGATTAGACAAGTGTTCTTCTCAGCCAAAGTCTCCAACAAGCTCCAAAAATCGTTCCCAATGATTGCGTAACCGAAAAACATGATTAGCCCCCATAAAACTCCATCAAAAGGCCATTAAATGCGAGAAGTTACACTATTGGATCAGTCGGTGCCATAACCTACGGCTCCCCACCGTAGGTTACGGCGGTCAGTGAGTCATACGGTCCTTGTCTTCTGTCTTACGGCAGGCAATGCTGAAAACTTGTTTTCAGCATAACTTTTTCGTTTCAACTCCGTTTTCTTCACCGTTTTCGCCTACGTTCTCGTAATTTCGTCCTCTATCATGCTATCCTCTTAATTCTTTAATTCCAAAAATTGATTTTTTATTGATGCTCCAAATTCTTTCCCTTTTATGCTCCATTTGCACCTGCACGTCCAAACAACTAGTAGTTACCAAGTTCAAACAATTAAACGTGTAAAGCATGGGATTTTAATCTTTTTAAGGCACTTAAGGGTTGTCCTACGGACCACCCGTCACTTTTTCTGAAGCTGGCAAGTACATGACTAGCGGTTCGCCTTTCATTGGGGATGTTAACGTTGGCAATCGTATCAGACAGTCCTTCATTTTTCGAAATGCGTGTTCGGCTTCTGGAGTCCATTGGAACTGGTTCTTCTTTACGCAGTTGCGGAGGGTTTTGATGAACGAGAACGATTTTGCTGCGTGGTTGGCCAGGAAACGATTTAGCGCTGCTAACCGTCCGGCCAATTTTTGCATTTCTTTTATCGTCGATGGTGAGGGCATCCGTTCTATCGCTTGTACCTTTTCGGGGTTCACTTTGAATCCGTCCTTGGTGACGATGAAACCCAGGAACTTTCCTTTCTCCATCCCGAAGGAGCATTTCGCTGGATTTAGTTTGATGTTTACCCCTCGCAACGTATCGAACGTTTTCTGAATGTTCACTAACATCATATTCTCTTACTTACTCATGATGACCAGGTCATCCATGTATACTTCGATGTATTTGCCGATGGCGTCACTGAATGTTTCGTTCATCAACCTTTGGTAAGTTGCTCCTGCATTCTTTAGACCAAAGGGCATTTTTGTATAACAGTACAGCCCTGTTGGTGTGCGAAATGCAATTTTGTCTTCATCTTGGATAGCCATCTGCACTTGATGGTATCCTTTATAACAATCGAGAAAGCATTTCCATCTAAAAGACGCTAGTGAGTCAATTTTCTCATCAATCTCGGGCAGAGCATAACAATCGCGCGGACATGCTTTGTTTAAATCTTTGTAATCCACGCACATTCTCCAACCACCGTTTCCTTTAGGGACCATTACTGGGCTGGCTACCCAGGTTTGATAACGAACTTCTCTAATGATACCAGCATTTAGTAGTTCCGTGATTCGTTCTTGCATGGCATCGTGCTTTATGTCTCACAGATGACGTTTTGTGTGTACCACTGGTTTGGCGTTTTCAGCGACATTCAGTCTGTGTTCTGCAATGTGCCGTGGAACGCCAACCATGTCAGCCGGTGTACATGAAAAAACGTCCATATTTTCGAACAATAGCTTCTTGATTGCTGGGCGCGTGAGGTCTGACATTGCCGGCCCCAAAATGACAGTCTGTTCCGGATACTTGTTGTTTAGTATCCATTTTCTGGTTCCACACGCAGTGTGGGTTTGCTTGTTTTTGCTGGTCTGATCTCATCAGTTGCTAGGACCTCTTTGTTCGCATAAATTATGGCTATCGCTATTTCTGTCGGGAAACCAACGGCTGAATGTGGCCCTGAGTAAATCATGATAAAATCTCCCTGAGATTCTCTTCCTAACAGGATGTCGTGTCTTGAGTTTGCTGGTAAAACCATAAACGTGACTTCTTCTGTTTTTGGGTTTCTCCCATTCGAGAGCAGCACCGAGAATGATATCTAACCGAGGGGAAAAACGGACTCGTTGCAGAAACCAGTGAGTGGGTAATCCACTGGCTCTAGGCGCGCTTTATCTTCTTGGTTTAGTTGATTAAAACACTGTTCATAGATAATGTCTGCGGTGCTCCCTGGATCTATGAAAATGTAATCAGTCTGGTAATGGCCGAATACTCTAGGAATGACTATAGGTCTTCGCTCTCTTGTACCTCCTCTTACCACAGGGAAAACGACTTGCTTTTCGCGCCAAGAGTCGTCTTGGGCACGCTTGTTGTAGTTCTTCCGGGGTCTTCTTTGCCCCCCTTGGATCATGTGAGTTTCCAGTTTTCTAAGCATTTTGTTGTCAGAACCTTCTTCCCTTCTTTGGATCTGACGATTGTCTCTTTTTCCTCCCTTGACCAGATGTGTGAGCTTACCGCTTTTCAACGAGCGTTCTATTTCTTGCCTAAGGCTGAGGCAGTCATCTTTGAGGTGACTTGTGTCTTTATGGAATTCACAGAAGAGGTTTGGGTCTTGCCCCTTCTTGTTTCTCATCTGCAAAAGGAGGCTTGAATTGATGATTTTCTGTTGATAGGACCTCTGAAGGAGTTTTTGTCAAGGGTGTCCACTGCTTTTTCCTTGTTCTCTTTTTTGACTTCTTTGCGATAACTGATCTGATTGATCGTGGTGCGCGCGTCCTCAGCCGGTGGACTTCGTTCTCTATAACCAGATGTTTTCCAGGGCTGACCCTTGCCCTTCTTGTTTCGTCTATCATGCTGGTTGTAACTGTGCTGACGGCTATCATCGCCGGTCAGTTGTTTGTCAGTTCTTGCAATTGTTTTCGCTGCTTCGATGAAAGTATCCCAATATTTGGGACCTCCATCTCTTCCTTTGACTCTTTTGATCAGATCATCACATTTTACAGCCCTCATAAAGTGCGCACGCATCATGTTCTCCCCTACATCTCCGATTTCTAGGCACTCTTTGTTGTATCTGGTGATGAAGTCTTCCACACTTTCATGATCCTTCCTCCAGATGTTCAGACAATCTGCTGGGTCTCTTGTGTGCCTGCGCTGTTGGAAGAAATGTGCGAGGAACTTGTGTCGAAAATCCATCCAGAATTTGATCCTTACTTCAGGTAGACTGTCAAACCAAACGCGCGCCGCGCCGACAAATGTTTGCGCGAAAAGATGACACCAGGTGGGTAATGTCCAACCACCTACTAACCCCGCGCCATTGAAGACTTGGAGGTGATCGGCAGGATATGTTAAGCCATTGTACTTGCCCACGTTGTGTGGCGGTTTTGCCTTGTCGATATCAGCTGTTGCGATCTCTCTGATGAACTTCGACCTTTCAGCTATGCCTTCCGGACGATAGCTTAACGAATAATCATGTTCTGCATTTGGGTTGTACCCTGCGCGCTTGTGGGGTTTATATGCCTCGTGATTTGGTGGTAATCTGCTGAATACCGTGCTTTCTTGCTTGTACGTTGTGTCATCATCTTCATTGTAACTGTTTAATTCATCGTTTATGTTGCGCGGACCCAAACGGCTGTGTACCGATCTATTATGTTGGTGAGTGTGTTGCACATAGTTACTTTCAGTTTCCACATAAGTGTCGGGCGTGTCATGCACGCTTTGTCTTCTTGTGCTGGGTATTTTCTCATGTTGCTGGTTCCGCGCATGTGTTTGTTGAAGGATATGGGTGCTTGCTGTACGCTGAGTTGCGCATAGACAAGGTTCAGAGATGCTGTTTGTTTGGTATACCAGGAGGCCAGAGTTTCTCCTTCAGGTAACCCTAAGAGTGCTGAGAAGTTCAACTGTGCCTGACCCGATGGTGCTGAAGGACCAGCTCCGTGGTTTGGCGTTGGAACTTCTGGAGGTGGTTGGTTAACTACTCCAGGTGGTATTTGGAAAGTAGCTCCGTTTGTGGTTTGGTTGATAACTCTGGAAGTGCTTCCAAAGATATCAGGTACCTCATTGGTCACTTGTCCTTCTCTGACGGACCCGTTCCCTTGGTGCCTTTGGACGTGAGTTTATGTCCGTCAACAGCTCAAAGGAAGAGCTTTCTCCGTCCAAGTGAGGAGAAGGGTTTGGTTTAGTCATTTAGAGAGTGTTTTTGAAGAAAAAGGAGATGAAAATGGTTTGCAAAAGATGCGGTGGGCACCAATGATGAAACACTGGTTAACACCAAGGTTAACTAGCTGGGTCGTCTCTTATGTGGGTTCAATCTCCTTCTCTACTCGCCTAAGATTGTGATATTGCAAAACAGCAACACCGTTAGCTCTTTAAGAGGGGAATACGGGGGTTACCCTCTTAACCGGGCTCCGGCGTGAGAATAAGTACTGTTCTGAGGGGAAAATAGTATGTGTTGTAGGTGAAATATAAGGAGAGCAGGGTGTTTAACCTGAATGATGAAAGGTCCTATTTATAGCCGGCGGGTGAAGGAGGGAGGAGAGACCTGGCCAGCTGCTACCGGGCGCCAGCTGTCCGACCAAGGGGAATATCCTCTTGGTCTCCTCTGCAGTGGTCAGGATAGTGGTACACGTGGCGCGCCATCATTTGTCCATGTAGGAGAATTAGTACTGCAGCTGTCGGTCTGCCCCAGGTTGTGTCGCAAGTCTACATGACATCCGATTAATGGTGACACGTGTTGTCCTTTTTGTCTGGAGGAGCATCTTCAGTGCCACCATGACGTCTTCCAGAAGCTGGATTTGCTTGCTGATGCAGGCGCCATGTAGGATGGGGAAGGTGGTGTGGTCCCTGCCATATGTGCATGGAATTGAGACCATACCTTTTCAAGTATATAAAAAATTGTCTCTAGTCGTTCTACACAAATTTGGATAACAATGTACATTGTGTTTTTAATCATCAAAGTATTTGGATGTATGTTGATAAATCAATTATTTGTTCATCTATGTATCTCCACTTTTCTCTCCAAATGTGTTAATAATATCAAATGTTTCAAATTCCTCTAAAACCGGTTATCAAGTACCAACAATACAATCTGCCATTGTACTAAATAATGTATAGAAAGGCTTAACACATTACAAATATTCTCAAAATGGATTTAGATAACCTGAACTTTTATCAATTGGCCGATAATATTCCTAATATTTGATTTGTACCAAACCACTTCTAACTTTCAATTTATATTCCTCTGTCACTCTCAAACTAATTGGACCCTAACCCACTTAGCTGAATCAGATGCCACGTCATTAAACTAGTGCCACATTTGATGCCACATCACCAAAAAAAACCATGTCAGATGTCATGTCACTAAATAAGTGACACATCAGATGTCACGTTAACAAAAATGCCACATCATTAAATAAAGTGCCACATTAGCAAAAAACTAACTGGGTTATGGTTCAATTAACAAAAATGCAAATCATTAAATAAAGTGCCACATTAGCAAAAAACTAACTGGGTTATGGTTCAATTAGTTTGGGACAAAGGAAAATAAGTTGTTGAAAGTTGAGAGTGGTGTGGTACAAATAGAAAGTTGGAAGTGTTATCGGCCAACTGATGAAAGTTGGGGTTATTTAAATCCGATATCCCAAAGGTCACTAATATATTCATACCTTTCGGGCATCTAGTAAGTGTTGGTTGTTTGTCGTTGCATTTTAGAAGTATGCAACTCACTAACTTGAGATGACGAAACTATGTTAGATTCGAGTAGTGTTTTTAAATCATGTTGGAAATTTATACTATAGTTAGTTTTAATAAGGACCTACTGATCCCAACCCTAGCAACACATGAGCTAAAAACCCGGCCAATGAACGAACCTCACGTTTAAGATTTTTTCGTCACAATAATGCATTAACCCATCTTATACGGTTCATTTTGGACACATGTTATACACATATAAGCATCTTATTTCAGACATCCACCATTTCGTCATCATAAATAAACATTTGTATCTACGATATTATTAATATTAATAATATAATTAATGTGATATTTTACTTTCGTAAACTTATGAACTACCTTTTTTTAATAGTTAAACTCATACCCTCTAATTCAACACTTAAATCTACACATTTAGGGACACATTTTCTTCACGACTTCTGTATGAACAACTACTTGATATGTATTTAGCAATTGTTGTTATCCAATGAAAGCGAATGCACCATTATCGTGGGTACGCACCCTGGTGCCATGGCCACTTCGCCAACTAGCGTAACCAATGTTTTGGTGTCTCTCAAATTGGTCAATCAATCAACGAGTTTACTCATCCTTTTTCAAATACAAAAATTATAATAGAATGTTTTTTAATAAATTAAATTAGAGTATACAGATGGACATCATGGTTTAGTTGCATGTTTATTCTTTAAGTATCAGAAATTACATGTATGGTCCTTACTGTTAACTTAGACGTAACACGTATGGTCGATGCATTAGATGAAGTTTAAGTTTTTTGTTAAAAAGACCAAAATAACCTTATCATTAAAAAAATAAAAAATAAATTTCCTATTTTTATAACACATGTTAATCATTAATCATATTATCATATAAAAATGACAAGCTTGATGCCATTTCAAATAAATAATAAACCTCCCAATTTCCAGCATGAAACTAACTTTCATCCATTTACCTCCAAAATCCAACTTCCATTCACCATTCATTCAATATCATCACCATTATCAACCTCCATCAAATTCTTCATAAACACATTTTCCCTTTCAATCACAACCCTAATCCCCTCTTCAATCTCCTCCTTCTTCTTCTTCTTCATCATTTCTTGTTGGCACCTTGGTGGGGTCCCAAATCCAGCCCCACATGCAGCCCAACAACCCTCCAGATTCTCCACAACATGACCAAACACCATCACCATCACCACCCTCACCCCCACCCCCACCACCATCACCACCACCACCACCGCCACCGCCGCCACCACCACCACCACCGGTGAATCCTCAACAACCACTTCCACAATGGCAGCAACAATCAGCAATGGTATTAGCACCACCTCCTCACTACCCATCCTACAATCCTCCAATGTTTCCCATGGGACCACCACCGCAATTCTTCCAGCTTCCGCCTGGGACCATAGCGGCTGCCACGGCATCGTCACCGGCGCCTAACCATTTGTATCCGGATCATGAACGGGATTGGTCCACCGGGCTTTTTCAGTGCACGTCCAACATGAAAAATTGTATGTAATATTAAATTATTAGATTATGATTTCATGTGATTTGATATATTTTTTTACGTCAAATTGTAGGTTTTGTGACAACTCTTTGTCCGTGTGTTACGTTTGGGGAGATTGCTGAGATCTTGACGGAGGGACATACGCGTAAGTCGAATTTAAATTTCATGAATTCATTCATCAATCGTTCGATATGTTATTTCAATCTAATTTTACTCATTTCGCAATTGTCGAGAATGATATTGATTATAATCCACAAGATATTTTAAGGCCCAGACTATTGGCACACCAACTATGCATATTTGCGCATTTAGGGTTTATATACGCTGCGTATAGAGCCGAACTGCTTGTGAGCAATTTGATAACAATAATAAAATGATATATAGTATGTCAGGCAGAGAAATTATAATTATAATCATAAATATATAAAGAAAAACAGGTATAAGTAGATAATAAATAATAAACGACCCCAACTCAAGTTTTCTCAAGTTAATTATGTTGAGCTCGAGCTTAGGTGAGCTGAGTTCGAGCATAGACGAGCTTGGGTTCGGATTGGCTCGTTAACATCTTCTAGCTGCTAACCAGTGGCACCTGGTAATCCACTATATACACGATACGAACATGACAGTACCAGTGATTTACATAATTTCTAACTGTGATTTTTGTACTTTCTTGCATACATTCAAACATCCATATACTTTTAATGTTATACACATTTACTTATTTTTGTCCGGGAAATGGATGCAGCATGGTATGAACCGGCGACATTGTGTGCATGTTTAGGAGCCGCAAGCTTTGTTTTCATATTCTTGTTATGGCTAACATTCCCATACACGTGCCTATATCGAGTCAAAATGAGAAGAAAATACAAGTTAAAAGGAAGCTTAGCTGAGGATTGCGCGATCAATGCGTTTTGTGGATGGTGTGCCTTATGTCAACAATATCGCGAGCTTGATCATCAAGGGTTCAACGTCTCGATCGGTACTCTCATTCCTTCGACCCGTGAATTAAATTCTCTTTTAACTCAATATATTGACTATTATTGTGTTGAATGAAAAATTAAATTCTCTTTTAGTACAAACTTTGGATAAAAGCCCAAAAACCTCAAAGGTGCAAACCTCAAAAGCCCAACATCTAATTTGGGTGGCAAGATATTGCTATGGTTTAAGCCCAAACTAGATGCTTAATTTGGGCCATATTTTAGACTAACCGGTTTTGGGCCAGTTTGATTGAGCCTGATGTATTTTTTTTTTTTCAAATTTTATATATATTAATATCATATTATATTGTGTAAATTAGGATGGCATGAAAACAAGAGGAGGGAAAGACAAGCAGTGGCAATATTTCGATTGGTACCACCAGAGGAGCAAGAGATGACAAGATGAAGAAGATTAGTAGAGTAATAGAAGTAGGGGAATTAACTATATTAACACTAGCTAATTTTTTTTATTTATTTGTACATTAATTAAGTATATATTAAAAGTGTTGTTTAATAAATAGTAATTTTTTGTCGTTTAGGGAATTTTAATTTACATCCTTAATTTCTTTTTATTTTACTCAGTCTATTTTTTTCTTTTTCTTTCATCAATTTACATTCTTACACCCTGAATTTTTATAAAGTTGTCAAACAACCCCTAAACTTCAATAAAGTCTTCTTTTGACTTTATTTTTAGGTTTTTCTCTTTCAGTTTTTATACCGAGTGCCGGTATCGACCGAATTTCCATAGTTTAGAGATCTGTCTGATTTCAATATCCCTACATACCAGGGAGCAGGGGATTTTGGTATGGACTTTGTTAAGGCAAGAGGGAGATTAGGGGGTGTTCTCTGTGTGGGATCTGGAAGTTTTCGATTATATCGATTCGGTCGAACACCAAAGTTTTTACTTATCAGGGGTAGAATTAAGGGTTTTAACAGGGAGATAAATGTGTTAAATGTTTACGCACCACAACGGGTGGTAGAAAAGCGCAATCTTTGGGCTGAAATTGAATCGATCATAAACGTTTTTTTGTTTGTGGATTATGTTGGGTGATTTTAATTCTGTTAGGAATTCAAAAGAACGACGAAACTCGATCTTTGATCCTTGTAGTGCCAGGGGTTTCAATTCTTTTATTTGTAACCTTAGGGATACTGAGTATAACATGAAAGGTAGAAAGCTTACCTTTCTAGCAAAAAAAAGAATGAAGCTGAGTAAAATTGATAGAATTTTGGTTTGTCATGAGTTCGTTAACAACTGGCCGGAGGCGTGTCTCACGGATCTTTCAATAAAACACTCGTATCATTGCCCTTTATTGTTGATGACGAGGCAATGTAACTATGGGGAAAAGCCGTTTCGAAACTTTAACTCATGGCTTGACATAACTGGTGTCACACCCCAACCGATGGCGGAAACATCGGGGCGCGACACTAAGCATTCAGATTGCTCATGAGTTTCCATAACACTAATAGTTTCAATAGTAATTAATCAAGTTTTCATAGAAATCGTCTAACAGCATCCACGAATCAAACACAAAGTACCAAATACAATAACCAAACATTGTTCAAAGTTTCTAGATTAGCTAAGATGTGTTTCTAAGCAGCATCCTAGCAAGTTTCTTGTTCTAGCTACTATCAACCTGCAACATATATAAAATACTATCAACAAAAATGTTGGCGAGTATACAAGTTTGAGTAAATAATAGCAAAATAGTTTAAAACGTTCCAAAAACTAATATCCAGCTTAAACACATAAAAAGTTTCACCATGCTATTAAACGCAGTCCAAGTGATAGCTGTAAGGACCTGCACGAAATTGTCCCAAAACACTCCGTAAGTAGAAACCCGGACCCCTAAAACCCTAATCCTTATGAAAAAAATCGAGAAAATCTGAATTTTATTGATCTGTCGCGGGCCGCGTAAGACTTAAGGGAAGTCTACGCGGGGCGCGGTAGCTTTGAAGTTCTCCGGATAACGATCAGGGCCACGTGTTAGACACGTGGCAGACCTACACCGTGACACGGCAACCCTAGCCGTAGCTAGGGTGGCCCTCGCGGGCCGCTTAGGATTTCCTTCGAGTTTACGCGGGCCGTGAGAGACTCAATTTTCAGCTATAAATTTTACGTTGCATGGCCATTTTCGTCTGCTCGAAAATTCACATACACACACCCTCCTTTCTGATGGAAAATTCAATTTTAGTAGGGAAACGCCGCTACGATAATAGGGTAATAACTCGATCACTGCTACGATATAATGTCCGATCGATTGAAACCGATCCGATGGATGTTTATGTGACAACCCTCACCAAACCAGGTATCCGTACGACTTAATTAACAATTAATTACTGCTTAATTACTGTGCTTGTTTGGGAATTACTGATGAACTGCTACTTGATTACTGATACATGTACTTACTTGCATCATACTCTACTTATCGTCACTACATTATTTATATACTGAACCTTAGTGACAAACATGATGCACAAAAAGCACAGTAGCACTATAACGGATAACCTATTGAACATGCTGATAAAGCCAGCATCAGGCAAACACTGCCTCTAAGGCCTGTAAGAGCCTGAGATAATTACTACACTAATGGTGAGTGTAGGGATACAAGGGTTGTAGAACTGCGTCTCTAGGAATAAGTCACAATGACTGGATGTGCCTAAAACGTACTCTATGTACAAAATTCAGCACTTTACATAATAATTCAGCTTTTAGCTAACTAATAAAGTGCCAAAACATGAGAAAAATATTACTAGACACTTTCCAAAGTGTCGGAAATAAGTTGTGTCACTAAATGTAATTATAACGACACTTTAACGCTTTGTTAAGCGCTTTAACGGATCACTATCCAACCGAACAACCGGACTGTACCCGAAACAGGAAAATATTGTTATTTTCATTATTTATCTTTTTCTGAGGTAGTTAGGGTCCCTGATTACCCTAACACCCTTTGTAGCGCGTGGCACACTACTAACCAAGTTAAGTGCTTAACTAATCTACTTAACTTAACTATAACCTAACTAATACTTGGAATCGAACTAGCTTACCCCCCCCCCCCTTGGGCCGATCGGTCACCATGTAACTAGTCTTGTACCATTTTTGATTAATATATTAACTCTTGTCTCATATCAAGAGAACATATTACCCTTTGGACTCTAATCTCATTTTTGCCTATAAAACTACACTTAAGCACATGAGATCTTACATTCCATACAACACCACAAAACTCTCTCTCTCTTGCTCTACATAGTCACGGCCGAACCCCCCTTGGGGCATCCCATCATTTTCGAGTTCCATCTTGCAAGTTCCAACATCATACAAGTGTTAAGGGTCGCATATAAGGAGTCTTGGTGCACTCGGAGTTCGAAGGACCACTTTCTCTAGCTTTTATCCACCCGATTTACGTCTAGATCCTTCCCTAGCCTCGAGCTAGAGGTATAATGCTTAAAACTCGTACTTGAACTAATCTAAGGTGGTTAATAAGATGTATGATGATTAAAACTCGGAATCTTGCATTTTGAAGCATTAAAGTTTACTAAACTTGCAAGTATTGTTGGTTAAAAGCACATAAGTTGTGTAAAACTTGTAGCAATTAAAATGTATGATTATTTAGGCCCGATCTATGATGTGGTAGCTCGGATCATCGTTTAACCCGGTTTGGTAAGGTCATGGATCTTAACATAAGCATGTTTTGAATGATACAAGGGTTAAAAGGTGAAACTCTACCACACGCGAATCATGAACTTGTGTAAAAGAGTTTTACTTGTAAAATTGTGTTTAAAACTAGCAGATCTACGTATATGCAAGTGGTATTTTCAAAGAACCACGTATCAAAGAAATCATGTATTTTAAAAGATGGATTTTACACTAACAAGCATGATTTTATAAACCACAAGTGTGTAAACACTTGTGAAATGATCCGACAAAATAACAGTTTTTGTAAAAGACGACGGGAAGTTGTAAAGATGGTTTTTCTCTAAAAACAAGGTTTTTACAAGATCAAATTACCTTATATAAAGATCTACTAAATTTAAGGGAATTTACACCACAGTTTTGGGAAAACTGCAAGTTCATGTAATTTTTGGCAATTTACACATATGTTGATTAGTTGTTGTGAGAAAAGTTGTTCTGATCAAATAAAGAAAATTGTTGAGTTGATTTGTTAAAGAAAATGATACGCTTGAAAGCGTGGCCACCTCCAGTTACAGAGGAAACTCTGGCGAAATTTTTCTAAAAACCTAACACTTAGAACTATTTACACTACAAGTGTTAGAATTATTTTTGACATGTTTTCGAAACATAAATTTCGCCATGACTTTATTTACTAAATATTCGGAGGTGGGATTTTCACAAAATTTAACGTGATAAATATATATTTTCACACACTGTTTATGATTATTTTGTGAAAATACATAAATATTATTTTTAGAGTAAAAATAATATTTACGAACGTTAACGAATCCAAAATAATACGAACGCTTTCACCATAAATATATAAGTTACACCGGTAATTATATTACCACTCGATTGTTAAAACGTAACTTACGCACTTACGGAAATATTTATGAACGCGTATTTTAACAACGTATTATTGGAGAAAAATTATGTGAAATGAAAATATAATATTTTTTTGAGAAAAATACTTATATTTTGGAATTGGAAATATATATATATATATATATATATATATATATTAAGTGAGACTTAATGACTTAATTTGAACGCACATATATTGAATCCCCCATCCTTGGGAAGGAGATTAACTACCAAGTATATACAGAACGTAAACACGAAATAGTTGTCTAACTATTTCCCAAAGACTTAAACTATAAAGCTAAGGCACGGCCGTCCGTCTAATAGAATTAGCACTTGTAGGTCGTCGCACAGCTTCCTGATTTGGAGTACTTGGTAGAGACGCACCGACTGTGAGTTCATGTCCCCCTTTTCTCTAACTGTTTTCAGTTTTCTTAACTGCGGGGGTGAAATACATGTTACATTGTTTACAAGTACTTTATACACGGTATGGTTAGCGTAAGGAGGTTTACTACTTAGATCATGTGAGCGGGTAGGCAGAAACTGGAGACCATTAATCCTCATTGAAGGACCGAGGGACGTAAGCGGTAGATCTATCTGGGTGTAGCGAGCCCAACTCTAGGCCCAACAGAACGGACCTCTGAAAGGCCCAGCAGAACGGACCTTGAGTGACTTTGTACCCAACGCTAAATTTGCTAGGTTTGAGTCTTCCTACTTGCACTTCACACATACTAATGGCCTTGCAAACCATTGGTGATCTCTTTTCCTTACACTGCTACATACCAGGGAACTTTTATACTTACAAGTGTTTTACATACTCACTTACACATGAACTCGCTCAACATTATTGTTGATTTTTCAACTTACATGTATTTCAGGAAATTAAAGATCTGGCGCGGTATGTTATGTTTTCCCGCTGCATAAGGGTTCCAAGGTCATCCCAGTTTAGGAAATGTGACTTTTTCCTGGACAAGTCACAAATCTTAAACTGCGTTTATTTCATGTCGGTGTTTATGTTATTCAAGACAATGTTTTATGTTATGATGTTGTAAGTCTATAAGACAATGGTATGTTACTCTGGTTTTAAAACTTAATCAAACGGATGATCTTGCATGATTTTATTTCATATAGCTTTGTTATGGTTAAGCTATGGTATTAAGAAGTCACACCAAAATAACCACGCTTCCGCAAAGCCAGGGTGTGACAGTTTAAGTGCTGCCCGAACTCGGGCTATACTTTGTCATTCGTCGTGAGGGTTTTGATTTCGTGAGCTTATCGTAAATGTTGTATTAAGTTACTAACCTAGTTTCGTTTGCATTATTTAATTAGGTTATAAGGCTTAAATCCGTAGGCAAAATCTGTCCAGTAAACTTGCAATGTGAGTCATTCTCTTTTTACCAAATCGTTTCCAAAACCCTAATTATTTTAAAATTATAATTACAGGGATTAAGTCTTTGTTGTCTTCAATTACAGCCCGTATGTGGGGTTTTGTATACATTACTTGATAACCGTCACCATTGGACAACAGGTTAGCCAATGGGTGATATGACCATAGTCACAGAAACGAGTCGAGTGATAAATACCGTTGGGTAATTGGTTGATATAAACATTGTAATCGCCCTTAATACTGTAATTTATAACAGTGTGTCATTTTGTATCGAATGAATGACTCGCCAGTATTTCCCCGCTGATAAAATCTTTTTAAACATGTTTCAGGTGATTTACTGTGAATCAGGAGAAGTGCCGTGTAGCACTATCAGCTTGGATAAAGTGGCTCAGTAAATAAATAAACATGTTTTTGTAAATAGGGGATTTCCCAGTGAAATTCATTTATTGTAAATTACGGGGTTTGTCCCGGAATTTGAAATAAAATAAATGGGTGTTTTCAGTTTAAACGATCCTGTTAAAATTCCCGCTACCAAATTAAATACAAATACCACGGGTTTTCTGTCCCGCGGCATCCGAACCGGGAAACTGGGTCGGGGGCCGTGACAATAGCCCAAGTTTCCAATGCGTTAACCGCTTTCCCAAGACTCAAGGAAAGCAAAAATGTCTCTTCCTAACAATACCCCAAAGACTAACGGGGAGGTGCATTACCCCTATAGCGCTACCATTTTTAAGGCAGAACTACACACACAGATTAAACGTTCACATAGCATAAAAGTCTCAAGTTCAAGTTTCCATGTTTACAGCGGATAGAGTAAGTTTCAAATAGTTTCAAGTGTCAAGTATCAAGTTTATAGAATACATGTTGCATCTCAAAAGTGTTCAAACAAAAAGGGATCGAGTATACTCACAGTGGGTGTTAAGTATCGACACCAACTATTGGATTGAAAGGAGTGCTGGAGTTAGCCTGATTATGGTTTAACAGATAAGCGTCGAACAGAATGTCGAATCATGCGAACATCGAGTGAAGTGTCAGATAGATCTCCTGATCGGATGGCCATCCGGACGGATGGTCATCCGATCGGATGACCTATTGATCAAATGGACCCCATCCAATCGAATGGTCATTCGCTAAGTGGTGTGCTTTGTGAACTGTTTCAATCTTTTGAAGTTTTCGTTGCAGTATAGGATCAAGTCATTCAATCGGATGGTCATCCGAATGGATGATCATTCGATCGGATGACTATTCGAGTAAAAGTCTGATAGTTTGAAGTTCTGATTCAAAACGTTTAAGTGTTAAAGATTACAGAGGAAAACCCACTTAGTCGGATGACCATTCGATCGGATGGTCGTCCGATCGGATGATCATTCGACCATTGTGTTCTTGTTCCTTTGAAACTTTTGTAAAACTTCTAAGTTCGAGTTTAATGGAGACGGCATGACATCGTACCAAGATAACGAAAACTCACCAAGGTTCAGCTTGTCTGATCGGATGGGAATCACCCCGTTCGATCAGGGCGACTGCTCTTGTAGATGTTTCATATCTGACCCGTAAATCGGCCATCTTTCTGGTGTAAATCTGTTTTCCAACCGACTTTAGACTAAGGAACAAGTCTACAGCCTGTTTGGTCTTAGATTCCACCGGGTTTGAGTTGGACTGTTAAGAAAATTAGAAAAGACCACATTTTGTTTAAGGAAAAGTTTAGATTCACCAAGATTCATGTTAAAAACGTGTAGAAATCTCTAAGATCTGTACCATCCTTGATAAGATGACATCACCTCACCGGTGACATAAGCAAACAGTGATGGTGTCACCTTCAAAGGTCCAAATCGAGGGATTTCATGATGAAAATGTAAAGTTGAAGCAGATTATGACGAGATAATGTGTAATGATGAAGGTTGTACAAGAATCAAGTGGAAAACTTACAAGAATCGCTTGAAATCGAAGGAAATGTGCCTTAGAACGAGCTGAGAGTCACTAGTCGGACGAGCCTGTCGCATCAAGTGATGTGACAGGGGTATTTATAGTGTAGAGGGTAAGAGGCGGTGCAAGTGCTCGTTGGATCGGACGGCCATTCGGTCGAACAGCTATCCGATCGGATGTCCGTTTTGACAGTCCAATCCCTTTGGCTAGTTTTCCGACTTTGGTTCGTTTTGCGAGTTAGATTAAGAGTTGCGTTGCATTGCGTTGTGTTTTATTGTGTAATATCATTTCATGACAAGATTGTATAACTAACACAAAAGTTTCCAGGTTTCAAGTCTACATAAGCTAGCTAGTAAGTGTCAAGTTTCAAGTTTCAAGTTTAACCAAAATGTTAGAGTTTCTCGTTTAACCAAGTTTCAAGAATCTCGTCCAATAAGTATCAAGAATCTCGTTCCATAAGTATCAAGAGTCAAGGATCGAGTATATAGTATCAAGTATCAAGTAAAAAGTATCTAGTATTAAGAATCAAGTACCGAGTATCAAGTTTCACCAAGAATCAAGATTCATAAGTATCAAGCATCAAGAGTCAAGTTTCAAGTTTCACCAAGTTTCAAGTATCATAAGAGTTAAGTATCACAAAGTTTCACATTGAGTAAAGTTTCACATAATATAGGGACTAGAATTGCCAAAAGATAAAAGTTCAAGGACGCAAGGCGTTACAGTCTCCCCTCCTTTAGGAGATTTCGTCCCCGAAATCTAAGAGGAAGACTGCTCAAAGAGCTGCGGATACTTGGCCTTCATCTCACTCTCGAGTTCCCAAGTGAATTCGGCGCCACGCTTGCCTTCCCATCGTACTTTAACTATGGAAATCTTGATGCGCCTTAATCGCTTGATACCTCGATCCATGATTTCGATCGGTTTCTCCACAAAATGTAAAGTTTTGTTTACTTGCAAGTATTCGAGGGGAACCTGAAGTTCCTCGTCGGCTAAAGCATTTCCGAAGATTAGATACGTGGAATACCGGATGTACATTGTTAAGTTCCTGTGGCAGGTCGAGTCGATACGCCACCTTGCCAATCCTTTCGAGTATCGTGAAAGGACCCACATAGCGAGGGGCGAGCTTTCCCTTCTTACCAAAGAGAACCACTCCCTTCCAGGGAGATACCTTGAAAAGAACTCAGTCTCCAACATTAAATTCCAGAGGCTTACGCCTTTTATCAGCATAACTCTTTTGTCTGCTCCTAGCCTTGACACTATCATGACCGGCGGGCGTACGAGGAAGTTTAGTTATAAAGTCCATAGCGATGCTATCCCATTTCCACACAGGGATTTCAGGTTGTTCAAGAAGACCTGAAGGACGTTGATGTTCAGCCTTTACCTTTGTGCAAGTAAGGCATTTCTAGACGTACGCAACAATGTCCTTTTTCATACTAGGCCACCAATAAGTCATACGCAAATCATGGTACATCTTATCAGCACCAGGATGGATAGAGTACCGAGATTTGTGAGCCTCATTCATAATGAGCTCACGAAGGTTATCGCGATCTGGCATCCAAATGCGATTTAGGTAGTATTGAAGCCCAATAGACTTAGTTTCAAGTTAATCCACAGAAGCACCTCGTACTTCGAGGATTAGACTACCTTCATTAGCTAATGAATACTGAGCTTCACGGATACAAGCATGAAGATCACTAGAGATGTGAAAACAACGGATAGTATTGACACGAGTCTTACGACTAAGAGCATCGGCCACAACATTCGCCTTGCCAGGATGATAGCGAATCTCGCAGTCGTAGTCGTTAAGCAATTCCACCCAACGTCTCTGTCGCATGTTCAGTTCCTTTTGGTTAAAGATATGTTGTAGGCTCTTATGGTTAGTGAAAACCACACACTTAGTTCCATATAGGTAGTGTCGCCAAATCTTTAACGCAAACACAACTGCACCAAGCACTAGGTCGTGAGTAGTATAGTTTTTCTCATGTATTTTGAGTTGGCGGGAGGCATAAGCAATAACCTTGTCCCGCTGCATGAGCAAACAACCCAAGCCACGGTTCGAGGCATCATAATATACCATGAAATCGTCATTCCCATCAGGGAGAGTAAGAACAGGAGCATTACAAAGAAGATTCTTCAGAGTTTGGAAGGATTCCTCTTGCTCGAGACCCCAAGCAAAAGGTTTCTCTTTCTGAGTCAAAGAAGTAAGAGGAACGAAAATCTTTGAAAAGTCCGAGATGAATCGACGGTAATAACCCACCAATCCTAAGAAGGAACAAATCTCAGATGCAGATTTAGGTGTACTCCAATTCTACACAGCTTCGATTTTAGAAGGGTTAACATGAATACCTTGTTTACTAACAACGTGCCCGAGAAATTGTACTTCATCAATCCAAAACTCACACTTAGAAAATTTAGCGTATAAGCGTTCACCACGTAAAAGTTCTAACATAAGACGTAGATGGCATTCATGATCAGCTCTAGTTTTCGAATAAATAACAATATCATCAATAAAGACTATCACAAAACGATATAAATAAGGTTTAAAAACACGATTCATAAGATCCATGAATAAGGCGGGTGCGTTGGTCAATCCAAAAGGCATGACCACGAACTCATAGTGCCCATAACGAGTGCGAAACATGGCTTTGGGGATATCATCTTCGAGAACACGGAGCTGATGATAACCAGATCAAAGGTCGATTTTCGAGAAACAGGACGCGCCTTTTAGTTGGTCAAATAAATCATCGATACGAGGGAGAGGATAACGATTCTTAACGGTGAGTTTATTAAGTTCGCGGTAGTCGATACACATACGAAACGAACCATCTTTCTTCTTGACGAATAGCACGGGAGCACCCCACGGAGAGGTACTTGGACGAATGAATCCCTTTTCGAGCAGTTCCTGCAGTTGACTAGATAGTTCTTGCATCTCGGAAGGTGCAAGTTGGTAAGGAGCCTTGGCGATAGGAGTCGAACCAGGTATGAGATCAATACGAAAATCAACAGATCGAGGAGGAGGAAGACCAGGAAGATCTTCAGGAAAGACGTCGGGGAAATCACACACTACTGGAACAGTGCTTATGTTCTTTCCCTTGCCCTTTTATTCCACCACGTGGGCCAAGAAGGCAAAGTTCTGTTTAGGGAAGCATCTGTACGCTTGAGTGCATGACATCAACTTCAGTCCCTTAGAAGGTCGGTCTCCATAGACGTGTAAAGTATCACCAGACGGAAGAGGTAAACGAACGTACTTCTCGTGGCAAGCAATCTCGGCATGATTCTTACGCAACCAATCCATGCCGATTATGACATCAAAACTTCCGAATTGCATGGGTATTAGATCAATAGTAAAGACGTGGTCGTTAAGACTCAAGGAACAACCACTGAGGATATATTCAACTAGAATAGACTTACCATCGGCAATCTCAACCGAAAACGACTTAGGTAGTTTAGAGTGTGCACATTTTAACAAAGATTCAAATTCTACGTACACAAAGCTTCTGTCGGCACTAGTATTAAATAGTATCGAAGCGTAAAGATTATTGACGAGAAACGTACCATTCACGACGTCATTGTTGTTATGAGCCTGGTTTGCATTGATGTTGAATGCTCATCCTCGAGCGGCTGGTTGTTGCTCCTGATTCAGCTGGGGACACTGGTTACGGAGATGAGTAGTGTCTCCACACTTGTAGCATGCACGAACATTGTTGACTAGCCTGGGATTCTGTGGAGGAGCTGGGAGAGCTGGTAGAGCTGCCTGAGCTGGTGCTTGCTGGGCTTGTTGAGCCGGGTTGACTTGACGACAGTAGGGTGTTGTGTGACCGTAGCGATTGCAATTGGTACACAGACGACAAGCAGAGGTAACAGGATGATGAAAGTTGCAAGTAGCGCACTTGAGATGAATCCTAGTGTACGATTTCTTGTTTTCCGGAGCAGGAGGGTTAGCAGCAGTAGCAGGCACAATAGCATTGCCTGCAGGGTTTGCATTTGCAGCAGGGATAATGGCATTGCAGCCAGAACCCTGAGACTTTCGTTTCCTGTTTCTGTTGCCACTTGGCTGCTGGGTAACTTGGTTCGCTAATTTCGAGGGAGCAGGAGTAGCGAACTGTTTGTCATGGATGCGGTTGTTGTTCAAACTTGCTGCAAGACGGTAGACTTCCTCAATAGTGTCGAGCTTCACGAGTGAGCAATGACAAAACACAATTTGGAAATATCCAAAGGATTTGTAATGTGTCTTGGGTGACTTAACATTACCAGTGGGAGGATTGTTTCCTGAAGTGCCACTGCTGTGTTCAGAGCGGAGAGCTTCATGCTGCGCTATAGCCTGAGATATGCGCTCATTGAGTTCAGCCTCAGTTCTCGGTAATGTATTGGTGTTTGTGTTACGTCTGGGCGGCATTTTCTTCTAGCAAGAAGTATTAGGTAGGTTAGACAACATTCACCAAATAGTGTCTATGAGGTATGTTGGACCGTTTTGCGACCCCGAAAAGTCAGTTAAGGACGTTCATCTTGACATACGAAGGCGGAATCAACGTAAATGAAGTTACACAGCTTTTCCTATTCAATTCCTTCTCTTTTATTGCTTTCTGATTCAATTTTGACAGAGTTTCGTTACATAAAGCAAGACCAGGTTCCGCTCCAATGTCACACAAATGAAGACACACATCAGGTATTTATAGTTGTCTGATTTCGCTTATATGTCATGACATATAAGCGAAACCCCATGTGCCTTATAAGCGAAACCACCCTAGGTGACCACATAAGCGAAACCTATATAACAAACCTAATTTTGACTTTCAAGACCATATGTTGACCTATCTTGACCTAAGACTTAATGTAGACGTAGTCAACAGACATTCCATGCACCAACAGACTCCCCCTTGGATGTTAACGAAGTCTTCAGCTCCGAGTCTTCAGTCTTGGTCTTTTCTCCAACTCTCTGTCTTCTCATCATAAGCACTCTATCTTCACAGGTTTAAAATCACAACCTAGCTCCATCTTCAAACTTCCCTTTGATTGTTGATCCAGACTCCCCCTTTCACAGACTCCCCCTCTCAATATGCTAGAATCTGAGGTCTTGATCTGGTTCAAGCTTTGACATTTAGCTTCCGTGGGAATAATGAAGTCCAAAACCTGTGTCTCAAACATCAAACATTACAAACTATCTTTTCAACAATAAATCACAAACTCAATCAGTTTTAGAAATCCACTCAAGTATTCAGGTCTAAGTTAAAGACCCTGGTCACTCGATTAATCTACCAAGTTCAACTTAATGACCTTGGTTGATTATTTGACGAATCAAACTGATTTTAAAAACAATAATTTACACATTTTCTGAAAATAACAAGTATCAAGTTAATGAACTTGTTTTTGACTTTTCAATAAATCAAACTCCATCAAAATAAGCTCTCCTCATTCTTCAGTCCAGAATCTCCTGCATCTGCTTCAATCATTTGAGAATCCAACAATCAACTCTCCACTTTGGTTTGTCAAAAATAAAGCAGAAATAAAATCTTTTTGGATTTTATAAAGTGTTCTAAACTAAGAAATGAAATGCAGAAAACTTAAAATTTCAGAAAGTAAACAACGTAAACTATTTACAAACTTATTTTTGGCGAGCGTGTCAGGGAATCATATCAGCTTTTCAGACAAATTACAAGTACCGTTAAACTACATTTCATACTCAGACTTAAACAATTCACCTCGATTGTCGATATACTGATCCATCTTAAATTCCCACACAAATTTCAATTTACTCAGGATACGAATTAGATGTCTTATGAACTTAGCTCATTCATGTGTCCCACCTCTTGAATATACTCCCGTATCCAGAATCCCAATATTCAGTCTTACAGGTGAGTATACTACAATGATATCTGTACATAAATTAGGTAATGCGAGGGCCGAGGGATCTCAGGTCGATACTTCCGTATACGCAGAGAGATATCAGCTTCGACTTTACGGTATCTCCCCTTTAGAGGATCTTTTAGCTACAACAGCAGCGACTATCAATTTTATTGTTTCATCGGCATGCTGAGGGTTTATGCTATGTTTCAAGCATTTGTGAAAAGTATTATCCAAGGACTAGGTCAGAACTTCCATTCAGCAGAAGTCCCGGAATAATACCCCAGACATCATTGAGTATAAAAACCTGTATATCAGAATACGAGACCTTTCAAACGAGATTTCAGGGGTTACCTATATATCCAAGTAGTGTTCCCCACGAATTTCACAAGTTTTAAATTTTAGGTTTATATCCCGAATAAATCTACTAAATGTGTGAAAACCTATCGACACATCATTAGTGAGACTGTTTAACTCATTTAAACTTTACAAATCTTTAGCATACTGTAATTGTCTAGCCGATGTACTATCATTTTCCCTATATACACAAGCTCTTTTTCAGATTTATCATGTTTTTGTATTTTTGCATTTTTTACTGTTTTTGTATTTTCTGAAAATATACCTATATACATCTATCTACTCCCCCTAAATACCAAAACAAGTAAAAAATCGACAAACCATTGCAGATTGTTTCTCGTCTTCATCCGCAACAGTACTCTCATCAACGAGCACAATTCCATCCAACACCGAAAGAAGCTTCATACCATTCAGTTTTAACAAATATTTAAACCAATTTTTATCAAAAGCTTTGGTATGTAAATCAGCTTTCTGTTCGTCAGTGTGGATTTTCTCAATTCGTATCAACTTTTTCTCGAAACAATCACGAATAAATTGATGACGAATTTCTATGTGTTTAGTTTTAGCGTGATGTACTGGATTCTTTGTTATATTTATTGCGGCCTCATTATCAACAAAAATAGGTGTGTTAAGAAACTGCAAACCGTAGTCGCGCATCTGTTGCTGTATCCACAAGATCTGAGAGCAGCAACTGCTAGCAGATTCATACTCCGCTTCACATGTAGATAGCTCCACAGACGTTTGTTTCTTACACTGCCAGGTAACCAATCTAGTTCCAAAGAACTGGCATCCTGCAGTTGTTGATTTGGAATTGACTTTGCAGCATCTGAAATCTGAATCGGAATACCCTTTGAGCGTAAAGTAGCCTTTCCTAGGATACCACAACCCTAATGAAGGAGTTCCTTTCAGGTAGCGTAATATCCTCTTCACAATGATCATATGCGAAGCTCTCGGGTTAGATTGATATCTTGCTGCGAGGCACGTTGGGTACATGATATCAGGACATGAAGCAGTTAGGTACATCAAAGAACCTATCATGGATCGGTAAAATATTTCATCAGCCCTGTCTCCGGTGAGATCTGGGTGAATCCCATGATTTGTTGCAAGTGGGGTAGCAGCTGGAGTAGAACTTGACATCCCAAATTTCTCTAGAATATCATGAACGTACTTCGTCTGGTGAATGAAAATTCCCTCAGGAAGTTGTTCAACTTGTAGACCCAGAAAGAATTTCATCTCCCCCATTGATGACATTTCGAACTTTTGCTTCATCACTGATTCAAAGTCTTTGCACAGACTTTCATTAGTTGACCCAAAAATTATATCGTCCACATAAATCTGAACTATCAGAAGATTTGGTTCCTTTACCAATAATTCTACCACCTTCATGACCAGCAAATCCCACATAACCACCATTGATATTTCTAACATCATACAGCAACGCAGTCTTCCCTGTCATATGTCTTGAAGCTCCACTATCCATGATCCATCTGGATACAAGTTTTGGAAGATCCTGCACATAACAAACTTTGATTTAAACTTTAATAAAGATGCCGATTCATGCTTCGCGATCCAGGAAGCTCCGGCAATTCAAACTGTTTAGACGAACATGGAGTCCACCCAGGCCTCATCAGCCTTAGGTGTCACCTTGAATCTGGCAATTTGAATTTTGAAGTTTTCAGCCTTCAGAGGTGGAAAATTTGCATCATAATCAATTTGAATTGAATCCTCAGAAGGTG